>JAODAL010047781.1:0-29581 GCA_025379985.1 Phyllomedusa bahiana | reverse complement strand
TGGTTTTACGTTAAGTAAAATACCTTTTTTAAAAACGACCATAAAAGTAAATTTTTCCTGGCCATTTGTGGAGCGCAATTTTTACCCAAGGGTTACCAGCTTGTTACTGGGTTTTTTGGGAGTCAAATACAGGGTGTGTTTTTTCTATCAGATATTTTTCAAAAAACAGTGTCTGTACATTTTAGAAAAAAAGTTGTAAAACAGAGGGGTGGCGGGCTCTTCACCTGGAGTGGCGGGGAAAAAAAACTTTCCCTGGAGCAGGCCGGGTCGCAGCAAAGAAGGGGACGTTTCGAGCAGGGGTCAACGGTGAGGCCAGAACTCCCGGTGTTTCTAGCGGCCGTGTGTTGTTACAACCCAATGGTTTTTGATTGGTTGATAGGTCATCCACTTTTTCCCCCAGATGACATCTGACAACCCCACCAAAGAGTCGGTGGGAACTTTCAACACAACCCCTTAGTTGGCAGGGCCTGGGGAGGGGTCAGTGGCCCCACTTGTCCTCAACCCCCCCTCTGTCCCATCCATTTCCCCTCGCCAGAGATTACTATGGGGTTTGGGGCTCCCCCCCCAAATTTGGGAGGATGAAAATTTTGAGGGGGCAGTCAGCAGTACTTGGCAGCAAAGAAAGGGGGCCAATATCCCCTGCTTCTTGCAGTAGGCAAAAAAAGTATAGATGTGGAGAGTGGAGGGGAGGTCATGTTGTGAGGGGTCGCCTCTGTTTCCAAGCCCGGTGAGGAGGACGCAGTGCTATGAAAAAAAATAGATGATGATGTGGACCGCACTTGGGGGGCTGGGGGAGGAAGGGGTTTATCATGTCGGAGAAGAGGGGGTCAGTTGCGCGTAGGCAGGGCACAGCAGCAAGTGGGTTGTTTTATCACCCCCCCCCCCCCCCCCAAATGTTTGGGTCGGGGGGGGCCAACGGCCCCGGGGTAGAAAACCGTTCCAGGTCCAAGAAAAGTAGCGGCAAGGGGCTAGCGAAAAGGCAGCAGCGGTAGTAGTCCTCGATATCAGATAAAAAAAGATACTTGGGGGTGTGGCAGTTTTTTGCTAAGAAAAAGAGGAACCGGGAAAATTTGGGTTTTTTGTAGAATTGTGGGCAGAAAGTGAAGGTGGCCGGGAGTAACTTGGCACCCTGCCTGCATCAAAACTGCAGCGTCACCATCCGGTGGCCTGGAGAAACTGGTCAGATGTAGGGGGCCTCCTGCCACCCCCGCAGCAGCAGGGCCAGGGCAAAAATGCCATTGAGCCCGTCAAGGCTCCATCAAATTTTGAGAAAAGGGGCTGTTTCTCTTTGACATCTCCGGTCCAGATGCTCCTGCTCCTCGCTATTTCATGGCGCCAGCGGTCGTTCAGCGAGGTGATTGCAAAGAGACAACAGTATGCGTCCAACCATCCTAAGGTGCAGCAGCTGACCGTGCTCCTGTCCAAGTTTTTGGGTACTGCAGTCCCTACCTTTCCAAAGGGTTTGGACTCTGCATCGTTCACAAAAACTAATGGCTTGTGCCGAGCCGAGATGGAGAGTTCCAAGCCGTAATTTCTTTTCAAAAAGGCAGTACCAGCACTTCATAAATATGTAGAACGGGAAGGGGGCCAGTCCTTGAGCTTATTCGGTTTGTTCCAAGGGTTTGCCGGCCAGCGCGGAGTCTGGAGCTTTTAACTACGGTCAGGGCCAGTACATGTCCTTTACGGCCCCACTGGGTGAAGGGGCTTCCTGCCCAGGCACACCAACAACTTGGACAGGGACGCCGCTTTTTTCCTCCAAAGTTGTCCAAACTGCGGGGTCCTCGCCAATGTCCGCCTCCTCCACCCACCACCATCATCTCAGCCTCCACAAGTAATGCTTCATCATACCAAAATGTGTAGGGCACAGCGGTGTCCGCAGTTCTACACCTGGCTTGCTCGGCGAACGAAAGTCACACAGGGGGGGAACTGCTCCGCGTCATGCCGCAAGAAATCGATGTGTGGCTTTCTCCGTGGTGACGGACAATGGGAGGAACATGGTGTCCGCGCTGCACCGAGGAGGGATGGTCCATGTGCCCCGCATGGCGCATGTGTTCAATCTGGTTGTGAAAAGGTTCCTGAAGTCTTCCACCGATCTTCAGAAGATTCTGAAAATGGCCAGGAAGCTGTGCATGCACTTAATCCATTCCTACAAGCCAGGAACACCCTCCTCGAGTTGCAGGGCAGAACGGCCTCCCTTAACACACTCGGATATGCGATGTTTCCCCCGTTGTAATTCAGCCTGCACATGTTGGACCGATTGTATTGAACAGGAAAGGCCTTTAACGTTTTTTTGATGATCCGGCGGAAGGGTATCCCTGTTTTTAACTTTGATGTCACCCAGTGGCAGTCAGGTGACCCCTCCCGTTTTTTGAGGGCATTGGGAGGGACTTATTTGTGTTGCCGGACTTGGGGATGAATAACGTCTTTCCACGTTCTTGTCCTGGAACAGTTTCTGAAAATCTGTCGGGGCAGGGAATGGGATTTGGCAACTAACTGCGGTCACATGAGTCCGGTGGGGACTGAAAGGAGGAGGAGGAGGAAGAGGAGGACATTGGAGCGAAGCATTGTCTGGTGAAAATGAGTGGATTTCTCCCCAGGTGAAAATAGAGGGGGAGCATGAGCAGCGGGGAGGAAGATGGAGTGAGGGCGAGGAGATGCGCGAAAAGACCGTGGCAGATACAGTGGAAAATGGAGGAGGGGCCCCTTGGGGGATGACTTTGGCTTCCCCCCTTGGCCCCTCGCTCCCGGGTCCAAAAAATGGGGGCCTTTTTCCGTACTGAGGGGGGCAAAATTTAATATAGGGAAATTGAAGTAGTTGGCCTTCCCTATGTGCGGCACGTCCCCCCTTGACATTTTTGACCGGGGGGTTTCCTCAGCGTCACGTACTTTGCCCGGGCTGGGGTAAGGTGTTTGGGGTAGGAGCAGTACCTGCTCATCAGAGAACCAAAGTCTGGAGTCCTGATGAGCGTTTTCACCCCCCCTAGGAGGGGGGTGCCAGCAGCACAGGACCTGGACCCGTCCCTGAACCAACGGTGGTGGCCTTACTTGGACTCTGCCCCCCCAGTTGAGACCCGCTGGACTACGGGCAGCTAAAGGATGTGTGGCCACAACTTCCCGGTTTGGTGGAATTTTTTGCCCGCGTAGTGTGGAAATCGGTGGGTGTTCAGTCGGGGGGGCCATCGTTCCCCAAGGAGAACCGCTTGTCCAGGGAAATGTGGAAGACTGACCTTTGTAAAGATGAAACAGGCGTGGTTTTGGCCGGATTTCCCACCAATGCCTTTGGCTTCAGATACATCGCCAGCCCCCTACCCAACTGTGAGAAATGGGTCTGGTTCAAATACTGCCTAGCCATATTCTGTTTCCGCCCCCCCGCCCGATGCCCCCAAATCTGCTGACGTTTTCATCTGCCCCCAACCATCTTTAAGGGACTGGTATTTTCCCCCCACCTCACACTCTTTGTGACTTTATGCCCTCATGCTGCTGTTGTGGGGCCGGACTCCCAAAATGTTCATTGTGCCACTCTCTGACCTCAAGCTGTTGTCTGCGCCCTCACCTCATCTCTGTCATTGTGCCACCCGTGGGCCCCTCCCGTTTTTTTCACCGAGAATGTCATTGTGCCATGCTGCCTGGCTGCTGCTGCCGTGACCTCACACTGTCATTGTGCCCTGCTGACCTCATGTTCTGTGCTGCCCCCGGCCCCCCACACTGTCATTGTGCAGTTTGTGGCCTACTCCTGTTTTTTCCCCCCTCCGAATGTCTTGTGCCACGTTGACCCTCATGCTGCTGTGCCCTGCCTCCACACTTCTTGTGCCCCTTTTTGGGGCTACCCTGTTTTTGCCACCTCCAGAATTCTTTTTGCCACTGTCTGGGCCTCATTTTGTGCTGTGGTGCTGCCGTAACCTCCCCTTTTTCATTGTGCACTTGTGGCCTATTACGTTTTGCCCCCCTCCAGAATGTCTTGTGCCATGTTGACTCAGTGCTGTGGCTGCCGCCCTACCTCCCACTCGGTCACTAATGTTGCCACCCGAGCTTCAGCTTGTTTTTTTAAACTTTCACTGGGTTACTACGGGCAACTTCCGCTTTAGTTTTTTTGGGCGTTTTTTCCCTCTTAAGGCCCAGGGAATTTTTTAAGTGAAAGGGTTTTAAGAGCGGCGGGGTATTGGTGTCATACTAAAACACAAATTTTATGAAGACCAAAAACCCAAACTCCCTCTGATATTTAAGCTGGGAAACGTTTTACAACACCCTGCAGGTCTGTGAGCCTGGAAAAAGCTGTTTTTTTAAAAACGATTGTCCGAAGTAATTCGGACCGAATTTATTTTTGTCGGAAAATTCGGCGAAGTGACCGAACCGAATTTTTGAGAGATTCGCCCATCTCTACTTATAACCTTTTACCACTTGATACTACAGAACAAGCAGTGATGGCTACTTATTCTAAAGAATCACTGGATAAGGTAAATTACCCCATTAATATTTTCTTCTTCTTCTTACCGATTTCTCTTTATGAGATACAAGTCTATATATGGCTATATCTGTTTATGAATGGCTTTCATTCAAATTTATATATTTCAAATACTAAATCAATTTTAGTTCTTCATAGTTCAGTTAAGCCTCTTTACTACTGGTTTATTTTATTCTCATAGTTATTTCTTTATTACTTCTTATAATTTATTATTCTCATTTTATTCTTCTCTGATACTTACTTTTTTTTAAAGCTATTGCCAACACACATACATTTTCACTTATCTATTTTGGGTGCTAAACATAAAAAAAAAACAAAACTCTAGGTTGTAGTCTCATTATTGGAGTTTCTTCTTTTTGTAGAAAAGGCAGATCCATTGATGTAGCAAAGTTGGACATTTGTAAAACATACAAATTACTGAAGATTTATGAACAGAGTCCTGAACTCTGAAGGACGTGTATTGAATTATTCTTGTTACCAGTCTTTAACCCGGACCCGGCGTTTTTTTTGGGTGACACGTTCGTTTTTCCCTCCTCGCCTTCTGAAAGCCATAACTTTTTTATTTTTCTACCTACATAGACACATGAGGGCTTTTATTTTGCGGGACAAGATGTACTTTCTAATGGTGTTATTCATATACTATAGAATATTTCTGAGAAACCGCAAAAAAATTCCCAAATGGGACAAATTGTGAAAAAAAATGTATTTTTGCCATGTTTGCGGGGGTTTTGCTTTTACGGCGTTCAATCTTCGGTAAATATAATGTGTTATCTGTATTCTTCGGGTTGTTACGCATCCGGCAATACCAAACATGTAGGGTTTCCGTTATGTTTTGGTACCGTAAAAAAATTCCAAACATTTTCTATTTTTGTGCGACCAATAACTTTTTTGTACTAACAGCTACAGAAGTCAGTGAGGGGGCATTTTTTGCGGGCTGAAGTGTACTTTTTTTTCGCTAGCAGTTTGGAATGCATGCGAATTTTTGATCATTTTTTTTTCCATTTTTTTGAGTGACGTAAAATGAAACCAAAAATCGCAAGTTTGGCGTGTGGAATTTTTTATGTTCTACGGTGTTCAACGGACGGGATAAATGAGGTTTTGTTTTTATCGATCGGAATTGTTCGGACGCGGCGATACCAATATGTGTAACTTCTTTATTATTTTAATTTTTTTATTTTTAAAATGGGGAAAGGGGAGTTATTTTAACTTAATACTTTTTTTTTTTTTTTTAACTGTAACATTGAGGCCACCTGTGGTACTTGACCACTAGGTGGCGCGATTGTTAATACAACCTAATGCATTGCATAGGCAATGCATTAGGGTGTACAAATATGGCGGTTTCCCCACTTCCTGTTTGCGGACGGAAGTGGGGCAAACCGGCCAGGGTAAGTGACGGGAGCCTTCACAAGGCTCCCCACCACAATGCCCGGTGATCGGATCGGCGCAGCATAGCTGCGCTTATGCCGATCACCGCACTGATCGGTGCGCGGCACCGATCGGCATTAATTCAGACGCTGCGGCCATCTTAGCCGCGTCGCCTGATGGGTAAAACAGCGCCAGCGGGCGGAGCCACCTGCCGGCGTTGTTACTGCCGGGTGTTAGCGGCAAATCACGGAGCGATCCCCCTGCAAAGCCCCTTAGCGGCCCTGGGACGTACTGATACGCCCAAGGTCGTTAAGGGGTTAAAATTTCAGCTGGCTCCCAAGAAGGAATAGTGAATCTGGTGTGCAGAATCACATACTTTATTAAACATAACCTAAACCTTTTGATAGGGTAACATTGATGCTCCTGAAAGTTCCTGACTTTTTTTACTTATTAGATCAAGCCCCTGATCCATATTCTTTTCCTCTCAGTCGTTTTTACTTTCTTGCTTGCACTGCTTTAACAGCAGTCAGAGAGATACTTTACAGCAGCTTCATGCACATAGGATTCTTAAGACAGTTTCTGTCGCACAGACTTGTATAGGAGAGTTTTCACTGTGAAGTGAGGGAAGAGGGGGAGCTGTGACAGTCCTCTTGTGACTGGTGGATTCTTTGTTATCTATTCACAATGGTGTCTCCTTTCAGTTTGACCCTGCTGTTACTGATAATGAGCAGACACTGAAAATTTCCCGCTACAGAACAGGAAGTGTCAGACAATTATTAGGCCTAGTGGCCAAATTGAAAACTGCAGGACTTAAAAATTATTAAAAAAAATACGGAAAGTGATATGGAAAATTAAAAAAACAACCAAACATTCCTAAAAAATGTGTTAAACATAAAAATGTGAGTTAAACAATAAGTAATTTTTGACCACACATTCCCTATAAATATACTATAATTAGAGATGGGGGAATTTCCCGAAATTCGTTTCGTTCACTTCGCCGAATTTCTCGGCAAAAAATAACTTCGTTCCGAATTACTTCGGCACGAATCACGTTAAAAAACAGCTATTTCCAGGCTGCACAGAGTCTGCAGGGTGCTGTAGAACGTTGTGCCATGCTTAAATATGCAGAGGGAGCTTGGTTTGGTCTTCATATAATGTTGTGTTTTAGTAGACCCAGATACGCCGCCCCCCCCTTTAAAACGCTTCACTAAAAAACTCTGGGCACTTAAGGGGCAAAATGACCAAAAAACTGAAGGGGGAAAGAGCCGTAAATTCATGCGAGGACAGCTGGAAAAAAACAACTAGGGCCAGGTGGGAACATCAGTGACAAGTGTGGGGGGGACGGTGGCAGCCACAGCAGCTAGTCAGAGTGGCACAATGCTTCTGGGTTGGCAAAAAAAGGATAGGGCCCGAGATTTTCACAATGACACAGTGCAGGTCACGGCAAGCCACAGCACAGCATGAGGTCAGACAGTGGCACAATGACACAGTGTGTAGGTCCGGCAGCACATGGGTCAGACAGGGGGCACAATGACAGTGTGTAGGGCACGGGGAGCAGCATAGGGCAACATGGCACAATTTAGTTACACGCAGATCCTGGCCAGCCGCCCTTAGAATCGCTCACATAAATTCCTGGCACTACAGGGCAAAATGACCAAAAAACGAAGGGGGATGTAGCCTGATAAATTCATGCAGAGACAGCTGGAAAAAAACAACTGAGGTCTCAGTGGCAACATCATGACAAGTGTGGTAGGTGACGGTGGCAGCCACAGCAGCATGAGGTCAGAGTGGCACAATGACATTCTGGAGAGTGCAAAAACAGGAAGTAGGCCAGAGAGTGGCACAATGACACAGTGTGTCTAGGTCACGGCAGCAGCCACAGCAGCAGCATGAGGTCAGACAGTGGCACAATGACACAGTGTGTAGGTCCAGCGGCAGCAGCAGATGAGGTCAGACAGTGGCACAATGACACAGTGTGTAGGTCACGGCAGCACCACAGCAGCAGCATGAGGTCAGACAGTGGCACAATGACAGAGTGGTAGTGCCAACAGCACAGCATGAGGTCCAGACAGTGGCACAATGACAACAATGTGTAGGTCACGGCAGCAGCCACAACAGCAGCATGAGGTCAGACAGTGGCACGATGACATTCTGGAGGTGGCAAAAACAGGAGTATGCACAGAGTGGGACAATGACACAGTGTGTAGGTCGCGGCAGCAGCCACAGCAGCAGCATGAGGTCAGACAGTGGCACAATGACACAATGTGTAGGTCCCGGCAGCAGCCACACACAGCTGCATGAGGTCAGACAGTGGCACTATTACATTATGGAGGTAGCAAAAACAGGAATCTGCCACAGAGTGGGACAATGACACAGTGTGTAGGTCACGGCAGCAGCCACAGCAGCAGCATGAGGTCAGATAGTGGCACAATGACAGTGTGTAGGTCACGGCAGCAGCCACAGCTACAGCATGAGGTCAGACAGTGGCACAATGACATTCTGGAGGTTGCAAAAACAGGAATAGGCTACAGAGTGGCACAATGACAGAGAGTGGAGGTGACGGCGGCAGGCGCAACAGCATGAGGTCAGACAGTGGCACAATGACAGTGTGGAGGTGGGTGGCAATACCAGTCCCTGGTAAAGATGGTTGGTGGCAGATGGAGAAACTGTCAGCAGATGTGTGGCATCAGTCGGGTGGCGGCATCAGAATAGTGGCTGAGGCAGGTAGTTTGAACCCAGACTCATTTCTCACAGTTTGGGTGAGGCGTCATGGCTGAAGTAGTCTGAAGCCTAAGGCATTGGTGTGTGGAAATCCTGGCCGATCCACGCCTGTTTCATCTTGACAAAGGTCAGTCGTTCCACATTTCCCGTGGACAAGCGGGTTCTCCTTGGGGTAACGATGGCCCCCTACCGCACTAAACACGCGCTCTGATGCCACACTACTGGCCGGGCAGGACAGCTTCTCCACTGCAAACTCGGCAAGTTGCGGCCACACATCCAGTTTGGCTGCCCAGTAGTCCAGCGGATCTTCTAACTGGGGTGGCAGAGTGCTTTCCAAGTGGGCCCACCCCCCTTTGGATCAGGGTCTGCTCCAGGCCCTGCTCTGCGGCGACTGCCCTCCTAAACTAGGCGGGTTAAGGGAACTCCTCTTTCATTGACTCCAGATTTTGGGTTGCTGCTGATGGGGGCCCTGGTACGGGGCTCCCCCCCCCCAAACCTTCCCCCTGAAACCGCGGCAAAAAATAGTGAGCGCTGAAAAAACCCCCAAGCGACCTGTCAGAGGAGGGAAACGACCCGCACATAGGCAGGGGCCAAACCCTGACTAGGGAGGTTTTCCCCTATGTATTTGATTTTTTGTCCCCCCCTCTAAAAATTTTGGGAAAAAGGCTCCCATTTTGGACCAGAACGAGGGTCCAATGGGGTGGGACCAGAAGTCATCCCTCTCCCGGATGCGATATTGGGCGCCCACACCGGGAAAATCAGCATGCGGGGCCATCTGCACAAGACTCCGAGGGGCTCCCTGCCCCATCCCACTGTATCCCTCCACGGTGTTGCGGGTCATCTGCCTCCTTCCTCATCCCATCTAACCCCTCCAGCTGCTCCGCTCCTCCTCTTTTGTCCCCTTTGGGTAAAAAATCCCTCTTTTCACCAGAAAATTTCTTCGGCCCCAAATTGTCCTCCTCCTCCCCCCCATTTCAGTCCCACCCGACTCTTTTGGGCCCCGCGAGATGTATCGCCACGTCTTAAAGCCCCCCTGCCCAACAGATTTTTAAAGCATCGTTCCAGGACATGAAGAGGGGAATGACGTTAAAAATCCCGTGTCCTGGAAACTGACAAATAACCCCCTTTCCCTCAAATGGCCTCAAAAAAGGGAAAGGTGTCACGCATGAGCTCCCACTGGCTTCCCATCAAAGTTACACAGGGGAGTACTTCTTTTTGCCGGGATCATAAAAAAAACGGAAAGGGAAATTTTCTCTGTTCATACATCGGCCCCAACATGTGCGGGCCCTCAAATTTTCCAACGATGAAACATCGAAATATCAGAGTGTTTTGGGGGGGGCCCCGTTCTCCCCGCTCCCAACTCGAGGAGCGTGTTCCGGCTTTGTACGAAGGGGATAAAGAAAAATGCACACTTCCTGGCCTTTTTTCAGAATTTTTCTGAAGATCGGGGGAGACTTCGGGGAACCTTTTCACAACCAGATTGAACACTTGGCCATGCGGGGCGAGGGACCACCCTCCTGGGTGCAGCGGGGAACCATGTTCCTCCCTTTGTCCTTCACCCTGGTTCCGATTTGCATTTTGGCGCGGAAAGCCCCACATCGATTTTTTGCTGAAATGACGTGGAGCATTTTCCCCCCTGTGTGACTTGGTTCGCCGGGCAAGCCAGTGTAAAACTGCGTGAAAAACCGCTTTTCCCTCCCCATGTGGTAGGAGGAGCAGTACTTGGGGGGGCTGAGATGGGGGTGGGTGGAGGAGGCGGACATTGGGCATGGCAGCAGTTTGAAAAACGTGGAGAAAAGGCGGCGCTCCTTTCCAAGTTTTTGGTGTCCCGGGCCGGAAGCACATTCACCAGGGGGCCGAAAGGACTTTTTACTGGCCCTGACCGTATTTAACATTTCCCAGACGTCCGCGCTCCCTGACCTTGGAAAAAACCCCGAAACTCAAGGACGGGCCCCCTTCTTTCTCCATTTTTTAATGAAGTGTTGGTACTGCCTTTTGGAAAAGAAATTACGGTTTGGAACTCCCCCATCTGGGCTCCCACCATTAGTTCTCTAAAACTTTTTGCAGAGTCCACCTTTTGGGGAAAAGGGGAGGGACTCAGAACCAACAACTTGGACGGGAGAAAGGGCAGCTGCTGCACCTTAGATGGGGGACCTTTACTTTTGTCTCTTGCAAACCCCCTTTTTTTTTTTTTTTTTTTTTAAAAAAGACTGCGGCCCCAAATGATAGCGAGGAGCGGGAAAGTCGGGAACCGGGAGATGTCAAAGAGAAACAGTTTTCCCTTCTGCAGGGGGTGGAGCCTTGACTGGCTGCAATGGCAGCTTGCCCACTGGGGGCCTGCTGCTGCTGTTGCTGCAGGGGGCAGGATGGCCACCACATCTGCCATTTTTTCCCCCCAGGGGCCCCCGGAAAGTGACCCTGCATGTGTTGACCAGGGGCCCTTTGGGGCCAACCTTTGCCCCTGGCCACCTTCACTTTCTGCTTACAGATTTTACATATACCCATATTCCCTCCCCGGTGTCTTACAAAGAACGCCAACCCCCGCCGAGTAAACGGGTTTTTTTCCCCCAACGCTCCGCACGAGTGACTACTGCCCCCTGGGCCTCGCAGACCCCCGTGCCGATACTTTCTTGGACCGCGAAAACGGGTTTTTTTTTCCCCGGGGGCCCCTTTGGGTCCCGACCTCACACTGGTGCTATCCTGTGACCTCCCCCGGGCCCCACGACCCACTTGTGGGAGCGCCCTGCCTACCCCCGCAAGCTGAAAGCCCCTTTTTCCTGACGATTTATGAAGCCCTTGCCTCACCCGGGTCCCAATTTCGTCGGCTACCCTCATCATCCCATTTGTGTTTTTATCGTCACTGCCCGTTCCCCCATCCCCGGTCTTGGGATGCAGAGGCTGACCCCCACAACATGACCCCCCATGCCAAATCCAAAATCTATACTTTTCCGCCTATTCAAGAAGTAGGGGAAAATTGGCCCCAATTTCTTCGCTGCCAAGTAAACTGCTGACTGCCCTCCCCAAATTTTTCATTTTTCCTATAAAAAGGGGCCCGGGGCCCAAAACCCTAGTAAAATCCCCTGGCTGAGGAAAAGGGTAGGGACAGAGGCCGGGGTTTAGGGGCAGGTGAGGGCCGCTGACCCGCTCCCGGGCCATGCCCCAAATAAGGGGTTTTGTCCCGCGTTCCCACCGACCCCTTTGGGTGGGGGTTTTCAGATGTCATCTGGGGGGAAAATGGATGAAACCACAACCAATCAAAACCTTTGGGTTTTCTAGTCCCGTACAAAAGGGGCCCTAGATGGGCAGCGGCAGTTTGGGGGCCTCAAACCCAGTGACCCCCGCGCGACGTCCCCTTTCTGTGGGAAAAGACCGGGCCTGGAAAAAGTTTGGGCCTCTGCCACCGCAGGTGGGAAAAAGCCGCCACCTCTCTGTCTGACATACTGTTGTTCAAAAGGACAGACCTGTTTGATGAAGAAATCGTATATATAAATAACACACAAAATAAAATTTAACCCGCCCCAAAAGAACCCAGAAAAAAGCTTGGGGAACCCCTTTTGGGAAAAAATTGCGCCCCCACAAATGGGCAGGAAAAAATTACTTTCATTTTCCGTTTAAAAACCTGTTTTTTTACTGAATATAAAAGCACAAACAGGCTTAATTAACCCTTTTGGGTAGAATTAAGCTCAGAATTTCTTCTGTGGGGGTGAAAAACAAAGGGTTTTTTTTACTGATACAACGGGGAAAAAACGCTTAAAAAAAACCCTTGGGTGTTTAAAATTTCGCAAAATAATTGAGCAAACCCCCAAAAATAATACTTTTTAGCGGTTACAAAGGGGTGTTTTTTACGCAAAACAAACCAGAGATAAAATTGTAATTAACCTTCGCTTGTGAATTATGCTACAGGAAAAGTATATATTTTGGGTTGAAAATAGGGTTTCTTGGGGATCCCCCCACAGCTGAAAAAACGTTTAAAATTAACCTTTCGGGATTTTTTAAAAGGGCGCCAAACAATTGAGCCACCACAAACTAGTAGTTTTGTAGGTGTTCCCTTTTCGGTGTTTTTTAGGGCCACACAACGGAGATAAAATTGAAAATTTTAAACCCTTTTGTTGTGAATTTATGCTACGGGGAAAAATTTTATATTTTTTTGGCGTTAAAAAGGGAGGGTTTTTCTTGGAGTCACTACAGCTGAATAACCACCCCCTTAATTAACCGCGGGTTTAAAATTGCCCAAAGAATTGAGAAACCCCAAAAATGAAGTGGAAATTTGTATTGAAAAAAACCCCTTTCTTTAAATGAATACAACGGGGAACCTGGCTTAGACCCCCCTGTTTATTCAATGTGTGTGACGATGGGGGTTTTAAATGTATATGCACTGCATTGGACACAAAAACTGGTTTTCAGATCCCAATCCCAAAAAAAAATCAGTAATAGAACTTGAGCCCGCCCCCTCCTGAGACAAGCTGAGCCCCCAAACCCCAAAAAAAATCGCTTTTTATAAAAATCATTTCCCTTCAGTAACAATCAGCCGCGGAAAGCACCTTCCCCCTGATCAGTACATTGAGGGGGGTTATGAGCTCCCGCGTCCGGCCCAAAATTTTTATAGGGGCGGTGACGTCCAAAACCCGCCGGTCTCTGATTGGCTTCATCTTTTGAAAACTTTCCCTGCGGCTTTTGCCCTTCTTCCCCCCAGAGTGCTTTGCCCCATGTAGGCCTTTGTGCACACACCCCATTTTTTAAAATTAAAAACCAAACTTCTTCACCGAAGCCCCCCCAAAACTTGGGACTTAGTTCAAAACCCAAATTTTTCCCTAAAATTTCCCAAAAAACGAATTCCATTTCCCGTTAGAATCAATTCGCCCCATCTCAAAACTATAATAAAAAATTGGGTTTTTCCCAAATAGTAAAAATTCTTTTAATCCATTCACTAAATGTGAACTTGACAAACATAGAAATCCATTTTTTAAACAATTTGTACCTCATTTTTTTTTTTTTTTGGAAAATAAATCAAATTTTAAAAAATTTTTTATTGAAAACTATAATGAAAATTTAATCTGTAAAAGATTCATGCTTTTAAAGTGTTAACTTTCATTTTTATTATGAATTTGACCAAACCCTTAAATATTTTGTAGACCCTCTCATATTTTAAATTTTTAAATTTTTAATAATCCCTCTGGTTGAAAAAGGGGTTTTCCCTTTAAGTTATACCCCTTTTAAATTGTCTTTTCTATATTTAATGTCTAAATTTTTCCCTTTGTAATTTTGGTCCTTTTTCCCAAATATTTTCTCTCTCTCCAGAAAATTTCTTGGGAACTTTCCCAATAATGCAAAGTATCTGCATGTTCAGGAAGTTCAAAGGACAAAGATTTTACGGAAGTGTTTATATCGCCCGGTCTATTGTCTGATGTGAAACCCAGACCAAAAAAGGGGGGGGAGGGGGGATTTGGGCCCCAAATGAAACCTTTTACTATGGGGGCATTTAAAAAGGAGAAAGAGGAAATTCTGCCCGAGGAATTTTTAAAAAATTATATGGGTTTTTTGCATATAAGGGAAAAAGGACAAAGAATTAAAAAAAAACAACGCTGAGGGCCTTTTTGGGTTAGGAAAAAAGGGGAAATCTTTAAACCCCAAAAATTTGAAAAAACCAATTCACCCAAAAAATTTTCTAATTTAAGCGTTTTTGAAAGCTCAGTGGTTTATATTTTAAAATGTATTTTAAAAAAAATGGTTTGTTTTGAGAGTAAAAAACAAATTTAAAAATGATAATTTTGTACAGAATTGGGGCAAGCCCTGGGTGTAATTACGAGGCCAATTTTTTCTATAAAAAATTTTTTTTTCTTTTTACACTTTAGTTTCTTACTGTTGGGAAAAATCCACAAAAAAAAGATAACTTATCAATACCCTTAAACTCACATTTTTCAAGCCTCAATAATTTGGCACAAAAAAAACAGATTATAAACTACATCGTATATAGATATTAAATTTTATAAAATAAATCTATTTTATTTTAAAAAAATGCAGGGAAAAGGCAGAAAAACCCCCAAAAAAAAAAATGCAAAGGGTTTTTAAACAGACAAAAACCTTTGTCAAATAGGGGCTAAATTTAAACAAAAAAAAGGGAAAAAATCTTTCACTCACAAAATTCCATGAAAAAAACCAAAAAACAGTTTGGGTTTAAAATTTGAGCCGAAACGTGTCTGTAGGCATGCCCTTTAAAACATGGGGTTTTTTTCATGGAATTTTGGAGTGCACAGTTTTTCCCTTTTTTTTTTTAAAAATATAAAAATAACAAAAAAAAAAAAACAAAACACCCCCAAACACAAAACCCCACAAAAAAAAAAAAACAAAACCACAAAAAAACATATCTATATAGGGTTAACCCCCCATAAAATTTTCACACACGCACACAAATATAATTTTTTTTTTTTGTACAAAGAAAGGCTTAGATTCTTTGGGGATAAACAACTGGGGGTTTTATTTTTTTTAAACGCAATGGGAAATTTGGAGAAATTTTAAAGAGGGCACACTTAAGCAAAAATTTTAAAACCCAAGATTTTCTTTTCCCCCTTTTACAAAAAAAATTACCCAAAAGGGGATCAAAGGTTTTAAACGTATTAGTAAGGGGTTTGAAAAAGTGGCAAAAAAACGACACCTACAAAACATAGTGAAAAAAAAATAATACCGCCCAAAGGAAAGGGAGCTCTCCGATTAAATTTTAAAACCCGGGGGCGTCTTAAACCCCGGGTTTCACTATGCAAACTTATCACTAGGGCCCCAACCTATTTATGCTCGGGTCTTTAAAAAGACGGTGGCACCTTACCTGGGGGGGGCCCCTGTTGAGACGATCAACGCGACTCCAAAAACCGGGCCCAAAAATTTAGGGAAATTAAATGTTCGCCCCCTGCAATTACGCCGGGGCGAAAATACCCCAAAGTCCCTTTGGCCCCGTAGGGGACCTTTTGGAAACAAATCCCCTATTCTTTTTACCTTCCTTTTTCCCCTCCCCTTTTTTTTTCCCTTTTCCCTTTTTGGTTTTAAATGGTTTTTTTAATATTTTTTGTATAGGGGGTTTATTTTTTGCCATTTTTTTTAAGTTTACAAAAAAGTTTTAGGATGGGTCGAAGTTCTCAAAAATTCGGATTTTTAGACTTCGCCGAAATTTTTTCCCACAAAATTTTTGTTTTTTTTTTTTTGGTCCCCAATTAAAATTTGGGGCGAATCCCCGTTAAAAAACAAACTATTTCCCCCGGGTGAAAAAAGCCTGCAGGGGGCTGTAGAACTTGTTTTCCCTGCTTAAATTTGCAGAAGAGGAGCTTTGGGGTTTGGGCTTTACACAATGTTGTGGGGGTTTTGTAAGAACACATAGAAATGCCGCCGCTCTTAGAATCGCCCTTTACTATAAAATTTTCCCCGGGGACTTTAAAATGGGGAAAAATGACAAAAAAATTTAAGCGGGAATGTTTGCCTGATAAAGTTTATGGCACGAAAGCTGGAAAAAAATAAGCCAGGGCCCCGGTGGCAACATCAGTGAAAATGGGGGAGGTCACAGCAAACCCGCAGCATGAAGGGCGAGAGTGGGGACAATGAAATTTTTGGAGGTTTGGGAAAAAAAAGGGGTAGGCCCCAGAGTGGCACAAGATCAGTGGGAGGTCCCCGGCAAACAGGGCCCCAGCAGCAGCATGAGGTCAGACAGTGGCACAATGACAAATTCTGGAGGTGGCAAAACAGTAGTAGGCCACAGAGTGGCACAATGACAGAGTGGAGGTGACGGCAGCAACAGCATGAGGTTAGAGAGTGGCACAATGACAGATTGTGGAGGTGGGTGGCAATACCAGTCCCTTGTAAAGATGGTGGTAGGCAGATGGAGAAACTGGTAGCAGATGTGTGGCATCAGGTGGGTGGCGGCATCAGAATAGTTGCTGAGGCAGGTAGTTTAAACCCAGACTCATTTCTCACAGTTTGGGTGAGGCGTCATGGCTGATGTAGTCCGATGCCTAAGGCATTGGTGTGGAAATCCTGGCCGATCCACGCCTGATTCATCTTGACAAAGGTCAGTCGTTCCACATTTCCTGTGGACAAGCGGGTTCTCCTTGGGTTAACGATGGCCCCCGCTGCACTGAACACCCGCTCTGATGCCACACTACTGGCCGGGCAGGATAGCTTCTCCACTGCAAACTCGGCAAGTTGCGGCTACACATCCAGTTTGGCTGCCCAGTAGTCCAGTAGATCTTCTAACTGGGGTGGCAGAGTGCTGTCCAAGTAGGCCACCACCTTTTGGTTCAGGGTCTGCTCCAGGTCCTGCTGCTGCTGGCGACTGCCCTCTTCACTAAGCGGGTGAAGGAGGCTGCTCATCAGTGACTCCAGACTTAGGTTGCTGCTGATGGAGCTGGTACTGCTCCTACCCCTCCACCTACCCCCCGCAGCCGCAGCAGTAGTACGTGAGCACTGAAGGACCCCCCCCGGTCAGACCTGTCAGAGGAGGGACGATGCCGCACATAGGCAGCGGCCAACTGACTACGGAGGATTTCCCAATAGTATTTGAGTTTGTCCTCCTTCTCAGCAGCTGGGAAAAAGGCTCCTATTTTCGACCGGTAGCGAGGGTCCAATAGGGTGGAGAGCCAGAAGTCATCCCTTTGCCGGATGGTGACTATTCAGCTGTCACTAGCCAGGCAAATCAGCATGCTGCAGGCCATCTGCACAAGTGACTCCGAGGGGCTCCCTGCCTCCATCTCCACTGTATACTGCCACGGTGCTTGCGGGTCGTTTGCCTCATCTTCCTCATCTCCATCCACCTCCTCCAGCTGCTCCTGCTTTCTTGTCACCTGGGTGGAAAATCCACTCATTTCACCAGACAATGCTTCTGCTCCAATGTCCTCCTCCTCCCCCTCCAGTTCAGTCCCCACCAGACTCATGTGGTCGCGAGATGTAGTCGCCACGTCTCCAGTCTCCTGCCCAGACAGATTTTTCAGCATCTGTTCAAGGACATGAAGCTGTGGACTGACCTTATTCATCTTGAAGTCCTGGCGACTGACAAATAACGTCGCCTACTCGAAAGGCCTCAACAAACGGCAGGTGTCACGCATGAGCTGCCACTGACTGACATCAAAGTTACACAGGGGAGTACTCCTGTCCACCTGGATCATCAAAAAATCGTTAATGGCCTTTCTATGTTCATACAGTCGGTCCAACATGTGCAGGCTGGAATTCCAATGGGTGGAAACATCGCATATCAGAGTGTGTTGGGGGAGGCCGTTCTGCTGCTGCAACTCGAGAAGGGTGTTCCTGGCTTTGTAGGAATGGATGAAGTGCATGCACAGTTTCCTGGCCATTTTCAGAATCTTCTGAAGATCGGTGGAAGACTTCAGGAATCTTTTCACAACCAAATTGAACACGTGCGCCATGCAGGGCGCATGGACCATCCCTCAGTGCAGTGCGGACACCATGTTACTCCCATTGTTCGTCACCATGGTTCCGATTTGCAGTTGGCGCGGAGAAAGCCACAAATCGATTTCTTGCTGCATGACGCGGAGCAGTTCCTCCCCTGTGTGACTTCGTTCGCCGAGGCAAGCCAGGTGTAGAACTGCGTGACACCGCTGTGCCCTACACATATGGTATGATGGAGCAGTACTTGTGGAGGCTGAGATGGTGGTGGAGGAAGAGAAGGAGGCGGACATTGGCGCAGCAGCAGCAGTTTGACAACATGGAGGAGAAAGCGGCGTCTCCTGTCCAATTTGTTGGTGTGCCTGGGCCGGAAGCACATTCACCCAGTGGGCCGTAAAGGACATGTACTGGCCCTGACCGTAGTTACAGCTCCAGTCATCTGCGCTGCCGTGCACCTTGGAACAAACCGATAAGCTCAAGGACTGGCTCACCTTCTGTTCTACATATTTATGAAGTGCTGGTACTGCCTTTTTGGAAAAGAAATTACGGCTTGGAACTCTCCATCTCAGCTCGGCACCATTAGTTCTCTGAACGGTGGAGAGTCTACCATTTGGAAAGGGAGGGACTGCAGTACTAACAACTTGGACAGGAGCACGGTCAGCTTCTGCACCTTAGGATGGTTGGACGCATACTGTTGTCTCTTTGCAATCGCCTCGCTGAACGACTGCTGGCGTCATGAGTAGCAAGGAGCAGGAGCTTCTGGACCGGGAGATGATGGCAAAGAGAAACAGCTCGGGGGCGTGGCCTAGCTATGGTGGTGTGAAGTCGTGTTTCAGGGAGCTCCTCTTGCCTCATCCACCATTCTAGCTATTTAGATCCTTTCAACATGGGAAAAACGGCAAAAAAGCTGAAGGCCCAGTCGGGGCAGAAGTCAGGGGCCACCCAGGAGAAGATAAACATGTTTTTCTCCCCTCCAAGACCGCTGGTGTTACAAGATCCAGCAGGCGAGGAACAGATACAAGATAGCCGCCGCAGCGTGGTTCAGCAGCTCAGGCCGACAGAAGAAGCGGACACCACGGCCTTTCATACCCAGCTACACCTACCTGTCCAGCATGCGGCTCCGCAGCGGCAAACCCGGACCGGGACTCCGGCATCGGCGCGCCACCTGACTGGCTCCCCGCCGCAGACGCGCTCCGGCTCCATGGCGCGAAGTGCGCCCGACATGTCCAGGACCTCGGCTCCAGCAGAGACATCTTCCGGAGGTGATCGCGGCCCTCCGCTGAATCCAGCAGCTGCCGACGCAGGGACATCAGCCCCACAGTTAAGTGCCGGCAATTTCTCTGCTCACGTGCCCCCCTCCCGTACCCCTGCTCATACAGTTAAGGGGCTGAGGGCGGACATAAACAACCCAAACCTCATGACTGATGCTGCTCCCCCCTCTAATAACCTGGGGGACATTTTAGCTATAGGCTTCTCTTAGATGGGCATGAGCCCAGGGAACTCTCCTGCTTTTGAGAACACACGGGCAGATACAGCCCTGACTCCTATCTCTGGGGGATCTCAGGCGGAAGCCTACTCCAGACTGCCACAGCCATACCCTGATAAAGGGCCCGTGACCCACCATCTGGCCCAGCATATCCCTAATGCTGACCCCGTGGGTTCTACCTCTCCGGTCAGTACTGACCCTCCGGCCCACTCTCCACCATGGTCGACTGGCTCATCATGGGGCGACTCTCCAACAAATCACCAGGCTGCCTGCTCTCCTAACGCATTACAAGTCTACATTAGGCAAAGCCCCAAACAGCAGCGTCCAACATCTTATGGACAGCTATCGCATTCTATGATGTCCGCGTCAGTTTGTCCACAAGTAGCGGCTGGTTTTGACAGTAACCCCTCGGTATTTGCATTTTCACCGCATCAACCTATGTCAACCTATGCTTCCTTTCCTTTGTCTGGGGCTGCAGTGTCGTCAGATGAGAATAGACCGGCCACTTTGGTGGATCTAAGGCTGATGATGCAATCCATCCCATCGAGGGCAGACATTACCTCCCTAGCGAAACAAGTGGTGGAGGAATGTAAGCAGGAATTTGCACTTTTCCGTAAGGAGTTAACATCCCTAAGCTCCAAAGTTGAGGACCTTGATCAATCTCAGGTCCAAATGGCCGCCACCCTAGTCTCCCTGAAAGAAGATGCCGCCCAGCATTCATCTCAAATCTTCTCTCTACAGCAACATTTGGACAATGTAGAAAATAGGAGCAGGCGAAATAACCTGCGCATCTGGGGGCTTCCAGAATCTATACCGAACCCTGATCTCTACAGAGTGCTTTTGGAAATTTTAAACAATTTGCTCGGGCGACCAACTACAGCACACATTGAGATCGATAGGGCCCATCGCGCATGAAGACCACCAAACCCGGCTGACCCCAGACCCCGTGATGTGATATGCCGGATCCATTACTTCAATATGAAGGAAGACATCCTACAGGAGGCCAGAAGGAGAAAGTCCATGACCTACCACAATGCCCCCATCAGGATCCTTCAGGACTTATCACGTCTCACCCTGGCCCAAAGATCGTCGTTAAAACCGATTCTGGACGTCCTAAGGGACAGGAACATTCCCTTTTACATGGGATACCCCTTTGTTCTAAATATTCGCCTGGGCGGACAGACCCTCACGATCCGCTCATCCAAAGACATTCCTGCAGTACTACAAGCTCTCAAGCTTCAAGACCTCTCCCTTCCTGAGTGGCCAACATTGTCGTCTATCTCCTCCTCTCCGAGTCAACGGAAAAGACTTCCACCGGTCATCCCCTCTTCTGCCATCAATGACCCCCTCAGAGGGCTGCTGAATAATACCCTGGTTCCCCGGGAACAAGAACACTTTCCCTCATCAAGCCCTGCAGCTCGACGGCCCTTACCTGCTGTTGGAGATTGAGGGATCTGCTGATGGACACTCCCTGCTCTCCTGATCCTGGGCATTAGATTGTTATGTTCAAGATAGGACTTAGCCCTTGACAGCACAGGCCCTCACCCGCTGACTGGCCTAAATTACTAGTTTTTGTTCTTTCCCAGCAACAAGGATTAATCCTTTCTCAATTTTTTTCTTATAGTTGCCGGATATAGCCATACATGTTTTCAGAGGCTCATATCCCACACCTGTGTGAACCCACTTTCCCCCAGTAGGTGGAACTCCTGCGCTGGTAATCCTGGCGATACAGGACTTCTGTTGCACCTGAGGTAGTTTTTTCCTTTCTTGTGTAATACGCTGCAGGCCCGTGTAGCCTGCTTTTGAGTTTCCCCTTTTTTCTTGTCAGATAGAGTAGTTTATTGTTTCTGATTGTTATACGTTTCTTCTTGTCTTCTGTCTGGTCTTGTGTCCTTCGTGGGTGTCCCCCTCCTCGTTTCCTGCTCCTTTTCTCCTTCCTTTCCTAGGTCTGTGTCGAGGTACATCCCCGCCTCGCTAGTTGCTTGGCTGCATTGCCTTGACAAACAACATGGCGACGCTTACCATCGCATCATTCAATGCCAAAGGTCTGAATATACCCGAGAAGCGGGCACAAGTATTGCTTCACTTCCATCGCCGTATGATGGATATCGTTTGTTTCCAGGAAACACACTTTAAGGTAGGCTGTGCTCCCTTGATTAAAAACAGACACTACACTTCTTGGCACTTTGTCAACTTTCATCAGTCCAGATTCAGGGGAGTAGCAATAGCCCTTCATCGTTCTGTGGCCCACCAAGTGGTCTCCTGCACCGCGGAACCAGAAGCCAGATACATCATCTTGGTCCTCTCCGTGGAAGGGCGATTATTTACCATAATAAATGCATGTGCCCCAAACAGTGCCCAGGCCACTTTCTTCGAACACCTCATCGATGTAGCCATCCCACTGGTTCGGGGGACTGTGGTACTCTGTGGGGACTTCAACATCACCTTTGATCCTACATTAGACAATTCCTCTGGGAAATCGACTGTCGTATTCCTCCATCAAAAGAGTAAAGAGAGCGATCCTCCAGTTGCAGCTATGTGATGCTTGGAGAATACTCCATCCCTCTGACAGGGACTACTCTTTTTTCTCCCCTCCCCACGGGTCCTACAGTCGCCTGGACTATATATTGGTACAACACTCCGCTCTACCCCAGGTGTCAGCTGCCTCAATTGGAAATATATTATGGTCAGACCACGCACCAATCTACTGCTCCCTTCAGCTTCCCTCTGTCCAGCGGCCTGTGTGGAACTGGAAACTGAATGAATCTTTAGTGTTAGATTCGCTCTGCTCGGAAGAGATCCGCCAAACTATTTCTCAATTTCAGGAGCACCACATAGGAGATGCTTCCACACCGGCGGTCCAGTGGGAAGCTTTAAAGTGTGTAATTAGAGGAGTCTTAATCAAGCATGGTGCCAGGCTTAAACGGAGTAGGGCGGCGGCTCTCACCGCAGCGATTTCCAAGGTCCATCAGCTGGAGGTGGCTCATAAAAATGCGCTCTCCTCTGAGGTGCTGCGGAAACTGCAAGATGCACGACTTGTGGTTAAGAAACTTCTTGAAGCTGCGTGGGGCAGTATGATACAGCGTTGTCGAGGCAAATTTTACGAATTTGGAAATAAATGTGGCCGTATGCTGGCCAGAGCTCTCCGCTCCCGCATAGTGCAATCCCACATATCTTCTATCAAGACACCTGCTAACGCGATTGCCCATTGCAGTAAGGACATTGCTAAGACCTTTCAGGTCTTTTATTCCAAATTATATAATCTTTCCCCCTCTTCTAATGCCCATGTTGGAAATCCCTTTCCCCATCAGTCCCTCTCAGCAAAAATCCCTCCCTCAATTTCTCAACAGCTAGAGTACCCTTTTTCCATATAGGAGCTTTAGATGGTGATTGCAGGCCTGCCAGGTGGTAAAAGCCCTGGTCCCGATGGCTTCACCGCTACATTTTTTAAAGTTTTTGTGGACCAATTGGGCCCCCTGATGTTGCGGACGTTTAATACCATCTCCCCTGAGAACCCCTTTCCGTCTCAGGCGACTATGGCACACGTCGCAGTCATTCCCAAACTGGGGAAAGACCCACAATCATGCAGCAGTTATCGACCCAAATCGCTTCTAAATGTTGATATCTAAATGTATGCCAAATTAATAGGGAACGGGCTTAACCCCCTGCTCGGCTCTCTCGTGCACCCTGACCAGGTCGGTTTTGTTCCTGGCAGGGAGGCACGAGATAACACTATCAAAACAATGGACATTATCCACCATGCGCAAGCCCGTAAACTTCCTTTGATGATCCTATCACTTGATGCGGAGAAGGCTTTCGATAGGATATCTTGGCCTTCTCTCCATCAAACATTGCCTCATATTGGTTTGGGCCCTGTCCTTCTTTCTAAGATTGCCGCTCTTTATCTGTCCCCATCAGCACGCGTCAAGATTAGTGTTGAGCGATTATTATCGACAAAGTTGAAATCGGCACGGTATTTACGTTGATCGGATTTTTTAGATCACGCGATAATTTAGGTTAAAATCTGTGCATAATCTATTAATATCGCGCCATTTTCGGCGCTTCCTGTCATTTTGGCGGCCAGCAAATCAGCTTACAGAATAGAGCAGGGTGAGATGTGTGTGCGACGTCATGACTGGGATGTGTATGGTTGCGATTGGCTGGAAAAATCACATGACCTCGTTTTACATAGAACAGCCCTTCCTGTTCATGATCATTGTGTTTCAGCGTCTCATAGCAGTAGGACGTGCGCTCTGCCTCTGTCCAAACAGCTCAGCAAACAGCTCAGCGAAATTATTCTATTTTTTCACAGAGACAGCTCTACTTTTAGCTGTGATCCTTAGAAGTTAGTTAGATCAGAGATTTGCAGATTTTAGGTAGTTAGGCAGAGAATTTTAAAGGAGCATCTACCGCTGTAAAGTCACGGGGGGAGCGCGGGCGACACAGACAAGCTCTATAAAGGATACTGGATATTGTGCAGCCAAAACTTTGTTTAGACATTGCATTGCCTTATATTAGGATACAGATCTTTTCTAGTAACTGCAGGTCTATTTGTTAGGTGCAAAACTCCACTTTTATTATCAGTATTAGAGATGGGCGTATTGATTCTAACGAAGTGGAATTCGTTTAGAATTTCAGGAAAACTTCGGTTCTGAACGAAGTCGAAGTTTGGGGTACTTCGGGTGAACGAAGTGTGCTTTTGATTGATAAAATGGCTGCGAGCACATGGCGTTACATGGGGCAAAGCACTCTGGGAGGAAGAAGGGCATAGCCTGCATGACATGTGCAGAGGTGAAGCCAATCAGAGACCGGCGGGATTCTGTGACGTCACCGCACTATATAAGTCCGGGCGCGACGCTGGGAGCTCACACTCCTCTCACTGTACTGATCAGGGAAGGTGCTGCCGCAACTGCTTGTAATAGCTCTTACTGAAGAACTGATTTTTATACAGCGATTTTTGTGGGGTGTCTCAGCTTGTCTCAGAGACTGCTTCTCTTAATGTTCTATTTCTGATTTTTTGGTGTATTGGATCTGAAGTCCAGTGTGCGTCCAGTGCAGCTGCATATACATTTTAATGCAATCTGCTCACAGCACATTGAATATCCAAGGGGGATCTAAGTCAGTTCCTGTTGTATTCATTTAAAGAAACAGCTTTTTATAATACAAATACCACTTCATTTTTGGCTGCTCAATTCTTTTGCGCAATTTACATCCAGGGGTTAATTAAGCGTTGTTCTGCTGCTGTGGTGACAAAAATAAACCGTCTTTTTCACCGCCAAAAATTACAATTTTCCTGTACCATAATTCACAAGCAAAGGTTAAATTTCCCAATTTTTTTCTTTGTTGTGCCCCCCCCCCCCCCCCCCCCCCCTTTGGAAAAACACGCAATTGAAAACACGCTACAAAGTTTAAGTAGTTTGTGGCCTCCCTAAATTCTTTGCGCAATTTACACCCCCAGGGTTAATTAACCCGTTGTTTTTGCATTTGTACCAAGTAAAAGAAATTTTGTTTTTCACCCCAACAAAAGAAATTCTGTAGCATAATTCATTTCCAAAGGGTTAAATTTAAACCCTGTTTGGTTTTTATTTTCCCAGTAAAAACACTTTTTTTTTTAAAGGGCCCACTTTTACAAGTCAATTTCTCCTCCCCATTTGTGGAGGGGAAATTTTATACCCAAGGGTTTACCCAACCCTTTCTTAGTGGGTTCATTTGGAGTAAAAATACGGGTTTGGTATTTATCATTTACAGATTTTCTTCTTTAAAAAACAGTGTCTGAAACATTTTAAAAACAAACATTTATGTAAGACAGAGAGGGGGGCAGGCTCTTCACCCCGAGGGGCCCAGGGGCACAAACATTCCAGGCCCAGGTCGCAGCACAGCAAGGGGGACGTCGCGCAGGGGTCATTTTTTGGGGGGGGGTTTGGGGCCCAAAAAACTGCCCCCTGTCATCTAGGGGCCGTGTCCCTGACTAAAACCCCAAGAGTTCTTGATTGGTTAAATTGGTTTCATCCACTTCCCCCCAAAAGAGGGACATTGAAAAAACCCCCAGCCAAGGGGGGGGTCGGGGGGAAGGGCGGGCCCAAAAAACCCTTAGTTGGCATGGCCCTAAATTCCTAAATCGGTTCCCTAACCCCAGAGATTACTATGTGGTTGGGAAATCAGCCGCCACTATATAGGAGGATGAACAATTTGAGGGGGGCCCAGTAAACCCAGCTTTTGGGCCCACCCGAAGAAATGGGGCCAATATCCCCTCTTTTTGCAGTAGGCCCGGCCCCAAAATATTGATGTTGAGAGTGGCATGGGAGGTCATGTTGTGAGGGGTCAGCTCTTTCCCTACCCAAGGGCCGGTGAAAGAAGACAGCAGTGCGATTTAAACACAAATTTTTTGATGATGTGCCAACCGCACTTGGGGAAGGGCCCGGGTGGGGGCCAAGGGTTATCATCGTCAGGAGAAGGGGGGGGCCCTCAGCTTGGCGTAAGGCAGCGGCCCCTGCCGCCAAATGGGTCCTGCCCCCATCATACCAAGTTTTAGGGGACGCCCGGTTTTAACCCCAGTTCTACACCTGGCAATTTCCCCGGCCCCAACCCAAAGGGCACACAGGGGAGGAAAACCCCTTCCCCTCATGGCCCGCCCAAAAAATTTGATGTGTGGCCCTTTTTCCCGGGCCCCAAAAAGAAAAACGGAACCTGGTGAAAAGGAAAAATGGGGGGAAAATGGTGTCCGCGCTGCACCGAGGAGGGGGTGGTCCATGCGCCCTGCATGGCCCCCACGTGTTCAAAACTGGTTTTTGAAAAGGGTTTCCGAAGTCCCTTTCCAAACCCATTTTTCGAACATTTTGAAAAAATGGCCAGGAAACTGTGCATGCACTTTATCCCTTGTACAAAGCCCGGAACACCCTCCTTGAGTTGCCAAACCCCGGGAAAAAAGGCCCCCCAAAACACTCTTTATTTTGCGATGTTTCCCCCCATTGGAATTCCAGCCCGCCCCAAAGTTGGGGGCCGACTGTATGAACAGAGAAAGGCCAATTTAAATGAATTTTTTTTGGGTCCCGGCAGACAGAAAATACTCTCCCGTGTAACTTTGATTTTCAGCCAGTGGAACTCATGGTGAAATTGCCCCTTTGTTGAGGCCATTCGAGGAGGGGGACGTTAATACATTTTCGGTCCGGTGAGGACTGAAATGGAGGAGGAGGAGGAGGGGAGGAGGAGGACTTTGGAGCGAAGCTTTGTTGGGAAATGAGGGGATTCTACCCAGGGCAAAGAGGAGGAGGGGAGAAGTGGGGGAGGTGGATGGAGATGAGGAAGACGAGGCAGATGCCCCCAAAGCCCCGTGCGTAAAAAGTGGAATGGAGGCGGGGAGCCCTCGAGTCACTTGTGAGATGGCCCCACACTTATTTGCCTGGCTATGAAGCCGAATAGTCACATGGGGCGAGGGATGACTTCTGGCTCTCCACCCATTGGACCCCGCTACCGGTCCAAAATGGGACCCTTTTTCCCAGTATTGGGAAGGGAGGAAAAACCAAAACTATAGGGAAATCTCCGTAATATTTGGGCCCCGCTCCCCTATGTGCGGCATCGTCCCCCTTTGACGGGTTAAAGGGGGGGGCCCTCAGCGCTCACGTACTACGCTGCGGTCTGGGGGAATTGGGGGGGTGGAGCAGTACCACTCCTCACAGTAACCCAAGTCTGGAGTAAATGATGAGCAGCTTCCTCACCCCCTGGAGGAGGGTATCCCCAGCAGCAGAGGCCCTGGGCAGCCCCTAAACCAAAGGTGGTGGCCCTACTTGGACGCACCTGCCACCCCGTTAGAAGATCCGCTGGACTACTGGGACCAAATGGATGTGTGGCCGAAAACTTCCCGAGTTTGCAGGGGAGAAGCTGTCCTCCCCCGGCCAGTATGTGGCTCAGAGCGGGTGTTCCCAGTGCGGCGGGCCATCGTTACCCCAAGGAGAACCCCCTTGTCCAGGGGAAATGTAAGACTGACCTTTGTCGATAATCGGCGTGGATCTCCAGGTTTTCCCCACACCCCAATCCCTTAGGCGTCAGATACATCAGCCATGACGCCTCAAAAAAAATGAGAGAAATGATCGGGGTTCAAATACCTGCCTCAGCCACTTTTGATGCCGCCCCCCGCCTGATGCCACACATCTGCGACAGTTTCTCCATCGCCCCCAACCACTTTACCGGGGCTGGTATTGCCCCCCCACCTCCACACTCTGCTTGTGCCCCTTTCTGACCTCATGCTGCTGCGTGGCTGCTGCCGTGACCTCCACACTGTTTTGTCCCCATTGTGGCCACTCCTGTTTTTGCCCCCCTCCGAATGTCATTGTGCCATTGTCTGACCCATGCTGCTGCTGTGGTGCCCGGGGACCTATACACTGTGTCATTGTGCCACTGTTGACCCCATGTGCTGTTTATGCCGTCACCTCCACACTCTGTCACTAAAGTTTCCACCCGAGCTCTCGGGTTTTTTTTTTCCATCTTTTCCCGGCTGACTTTATCAGGCAAACCCCCCTTCAGTTTTTTGGGCATTTTGCCCTCTTAAGTGCCCAGGGAATTTTTAGTGAAACGATTCTAAGGGCGGGAGTCTGTGCATGTCATATAAAACACAACATTGTATGAAAACCAAACCAAGCCCTCTGCATATTTAAGATGGCACAAGTTTTACGCACCCCGCAGGGTCTGTGCAGCCTGGAAAAAGCTGTTTTTAAGTGAATCGTGCCGAAGTAATTCCGAAATTATTTTTGCCCGAGAAACTCGGCGAATGCAAAAAATTTCGGGAAATTCGCCCATTTTCTTCAGTATACAATTCAGATAGGGGTTCTTTTTCAATTTTGCCCGTTTCCCGTTTGTTGATATGCCCCCTTTCAGTTAAAATTTTAAACAGCAATTTTGTAGTCACCACAGGTTGATAGGGCCAAAAAAAAACCTTTTATTATCCCGTTTCATTTCAGATCGTGTTTTTTTCAATTTGGCGCAGGCCCCTGTTGTTCTTTGAGCGACCTTGCAGTTAAATTTGAATCCAGCAATTTTGTTTTGATTGAGGGATTTAAATAGCTGTGATTTGCCGTCTTTTTAATAAAGACTTCCAAAAATGTTCCATACCTTCTCAAATTTTTATTTTCTGAACATGGAGCGAAAATTTAGGGGGTAAACGACAAAGAGGGGGGTAGGGCATGGAGGTAAGGTACGAAAAAAGTGCTCCTTCCGTGCCCGGGGACAACACCCCTGCCAGCGGATCGTCAGTTCAGGGCCCAGGGCCTTTATTGCTGGGGTGGGCCCTGTGAATCTCAGTAACGAAAAGCGTCGCCATCTGCATTAACCCCGAAAAACAACCTGCATCCCTGTTACCTCCTCGTCCCCCCAATCACGGGCCACAAATTCATCACAAACATCCATCCGTCCCAAAAAATGAAGCACCCAAATGTCAACCTCGTGTACAACCCTGTGGGGTAATCCATTTTCTGAAGACCTCTTTGATACAAAATGCGGTTGGGGTCAAAGGGATGTTAAAAAAATCAAGAGGCCAAAAGGGGATTTTTTCTGCTCTGACGCGCGTTACTGATGCCATCAAGAGGAGAAAAAGCCGGGGCAATCGGCAAAAAATCCCCGGGGGGGTTGGCAACCCTTGCAGTCCCCTTCTTGTAGCCCGCAGCTCCCGGATGCAGAAGTCAGGACGACAAGTCACCCTTTTTGATGATTTAGACGACAACATTGCGATCCAACGGGTCTTTTTTGCGAATTTGCTTGCGAGCGCTTCATCACTGGGCGAGAAAGACAAGGGGGGAGGCAGATGGGGGCCCCCTCAAAAAAAGGGGAGGGCGGGCGCAGAAGTCCGCTGAAAAACCCCCGGCCACAGTCAGCGAAACCCCCCCCTCCTTATCGCCGTCAAAAAGGTCCAGGACCCTCAAGCCCGGGCCTTTTTTGAGCAAGCCTCGATTCACCCACGATGTCATATGCCGCCTTTCCGTAAACGCATAATAGAGGGAAAACTTTAGGTGTTTAACCACCACCAACATGTCTAGCACATGCAGCGAATGCAGATTGAAAAGGAGGCAACACTTGGGCCCAAAAAAAGGCCGACCGACCCGGGCCTCCAAACCCCGTCACAACCCCCCCTGTCCTCTGGCTCCTCCTCCTCCGCCCCCACCAAAGGGTTTTCCCCC
>JAODAL010047780.1:0-29582 GCA_025379985.1 Phyllomedusa bahiana | reverse complement strand
GGCCCCGGGCTATGTCTGCAGCTCAACCCCATTCACCTAAGGAAGCATGAGCTGCAATGCCAGACACAGCCACAGACGGGAGTGGCGCTGTGCATAGAGACACATTGTAACCCCTGCTGGTTGTAGGGCGCGCTGCGTCCTCACGGGGAAAAGGCAAAAAAGCCTCTTTAAAATAGGGACACTGCCCCCAAGATTATCTCAGGGGTGTTCAGAGCCCCGAGGGGGGATTGTACAAACTCCACTGACCCTTTTTTTTTCCCGGTTCCAATATTGGGGGGGTAAAAAAAAAAAACCCTTTCCCCCTTTTCTGGGAGCATCCCGCCCTTTGAGGAAAAAGGGGGGATTCCCCACAGGGAGCGCGAAGGCTCCTCAGGGGCATTATTTTTTTTTTAATGCGCCCCTTGACTCCATGCTCTTTCAATCGAGGGGGGTACATAAATAAGTATCAGCAAAGACAGTGGGGAACATAAGGCTCATCCAACTCTCCCAATTTTGGGGGGGTTTTCGCTAATGGGGGTCACCTCCCCCCCCCCGGGGGAAAAATAGCGAACCTCCCGCGCCCGTTCTTTAAATGACGCCTGGAGTAGCGGAGGGGCTGTTCCGGGGACCTGGGGCCTTCTTAAAGGCGGGGGAGGGGGCCGCCCCACCAAGGGGGGCCCCCGCAGCCCCCTCTCACCCACCCGGCGATTCTCACTGTGCGGCCAAACAGAGTCAGTCAGCAGCTGCACACTACTGTCTTTCTCCCCCGTATGTACAAAGCCCTTGCGCGTACATACGCATCTCGCAAGTGGCGTGAGCACGGTTTTACTCACGCCCTTTACCGGGGGCTCCTGGAAACAACCTCTGCCGGCCAGGGGATCTTTGAAGGGATGCGCTGAGGGAACATGGGAGGGGAGTGGTTTTTTATTTTATTTTTATTAGCTATAGGGGCACTACATGAGGGCACTACCTAGCTGTAAGGGGGCACTGACCTGGCTATGGGGGGCACTACCTGACTATAGGTCCCTACTGTACAAGAGGCATACCTAGCTGAAAGGGGCACTACTGGCGTAAGGGCACTCCCTGCTATGGAACTACCGGCTAAGGTACACTACCTGGCTATACGGAGGCACTACCTAGCTGTAAGGGGCACTACCTGGCTGTAAAGGGGCACTGACCTGGCAAATGGGGTAGCATCTACCTGGCAAAATGGAGGCACTACCGGGCTGTAAGGGGCAGGGCCATCGGAAAAACCGGGTTTGGGGTTACTGGAGGCCCACTGCAAACCTGGACTATAGGGGCATCCTGTACAAGGGCACTACCTTTATAAGGGGCATACCTGGCTATAGGGGGCACTACCTGGCTAAGGGACAACAACCTGGATTTTCCAAGCCTGCATTAGGAGGTTGGCTTTTAAAGGGCAACTACCGTGGCTGAATTCACGTTTTACCGCCACGTACCCCGCCCTTCAAACAACATTTCCACTTTCAAAAGTTGGCAAGTATGCAGTAAGGGGTTGTTCACACAGCGTTTTCGGATATGTTTTGGATCTGAAAATCGCATCCCAAAATGCTGCGTCGATCGGATCCTAAACGGATCCAACACGTATCCAACACGCAGCTGTGTGTTTGGATGCGTGTTGCCTGCAGCAGGATCAAACCCTATAGTTTTAAACAGGGCTCCTGCTGTGTCTTTCGGACCAAGAATTGACATGTCAATTCTTTGAATGGATCCGAAAGACGCAATGAGACGCACATCGGTGATCACTCGTGAACTCTGTTGCGTGTTTCACATTAAAAACAAAATAAATCCCATTGCTATTTATTAGCTGCGTGTTTGGGTTCGTTTGGGGTCCGACAGACGGATCCAAACACGCAGCTAAAAGCGTATTTAAACACAGACTCAGCACACCGTGTGAACATACCCTAAATGACTAACAACTGGTACAGAGAGTGAGAGGGCCCTGCTCACGAGGGCTTACAGTCTACAAGGAGGGAGGAAAGGATCAGAAGGTGAGGGGCAGAGACGTTTGTGGGGTAGGGGCAGCTGGGTTATTGTTGGTTATAGGCTTCTGAAGAGATGGGTTTTCAGGTTGCTTTTGAGGCAAGCGAGAGTGGGAGAGTCGGTGGGGACTGTGGGGGACTGAAGCTTTCTCTGATGAGGTTGATCTCGTTTAGGAAGTGAATGGCGAAATCATCTGCTGAGAGGAGAGATGATGAGTAGATGCTGGGGGATGAAGGAGACAGCTGAAGGTGTTGAATAGAAGTGGATTTTCTGGCTGATGCCAGACACTAAGAATGTAGGTGTTGAGGCATAAAGAAGTTACTGAATGTGCAGTTTGTCTTGTCACTGCAATACCAGTCTGATTCCAGAGCTGCTCTTACACCCAAGTCTCCCCAATAACCAGTCCATCACACGTTTCGCGAAGAAAGTAAATGGGTACAACCCAGAAGATAACATTGAAAGAACAGGGCACAATAAGTTAATATTAGGGATAGGTCTTAGCATAGGGCCGCCCTTTTTAACTCCTTAATGACTGCCCACCGTCTTTTGACGGCGGGCATTTCAGTCGTTTTTGTTTTGCAGCGACGTCTTTTGACGTCGCTGCAGACCTCGGGGTTTGCGCCGCAATTGCGCTTGGATCGGGGCTGTACTACCTCCGCAACCCGATGCTTTAACCCTTTGATTGCGGCGGTGCGTTACCGCAGCGCAATCAAAGGGTTCCCCTGATCTTTCGGGTGATCGGAACACCCGGTGACCCGACAGAGCTCAGGGAACGGCTGCACAGTCAGCTCTGGGGACCTAGAGTGGCCCCAGAGCTGTCTGTGTATGAAGCCGGTCACCAGGACACACTGTATGCTGTCCTGATCACTGCCTGTGTCAAACTGACACAGATTAGAATGCATTAGCATATATGAATATGCTAATACATTACTAAATGTAAAAAAAAAAATTAAAAAATTGTTAAACAAAGTACAAAAAACCCCATAAAAAGTGTAAAAAAAAAGAAATAAAGAATAAAATAAAAATAAATATTTAATAAAAAATAACTGTACATAAATTAAACACACAAAAAAAAACTACAAATATTTGGTATCCAAATGACCGTAATAACCTGTAGAATTAATCTAACAAGTTATTAAGTGTGTAATGTGAATGGTGTAAAAAAAAAAAAAAAAAAAAACAAAAAAATTAAAAATAAAAATAAAAAAAAATACTGCAATTATTTATAAGTTACTTAACTATTCCCACATAAAGTACAGTTTGTCTTGAATAAAACAAGGTCTCATACAGCTGCGTCATTGAAAAAATAAAAAAATTTAAACTGTTGAAATGCAAGGAGGCAAAAACTAAAAAAATGTTCTGGTCATTAACTACTTTTCAGGCGTTCGGCTTAAGGGGTTAAAGCGATTCCCCTATATCACATAAACGGCAAGATCAGTTGGTCTACTAGGAAAGGTTCTTTTCTCCCAGCTTGAGAAAAGTAAAGGATTCAGAATCAACTATGTTAGAATTACAGAAAAAAAAGGCTTAAAGGGATTTTCCATCGAATATCATGTCCACAGGGCGTCACAAATGTGTGGGCGGTGCAAGTTTAATCTCTGGAAGCCGCACCTATCTCCAGGGCAGTATTCTCCTACACTCCCGTTCTGCTTTGTGCCACATGCACTAGTAACGGAGAGGTGGCTGCGCATGCGCCATTCTCTACATTTAATTGCTAGAAGAGAGTGATGTGCCATAAATCCACTTCCACTGACTCAACATTAGTAAATATCTAACTTCACTTTTATTAAAGAGAACCTGTCTGGTGGTTTATGCTGCCCTATTTAACCCTATATATCACAGAGCTCAGCTTCTCTCCTCTAGGATTCAAAAAGGATTCAAAAATCCTTTGCTCCTTTGCCTTTGAAGAAGGCTGAAAGCTTGTAATGAGACAACTCCTTTAATGACCAGAACATTTCTTTAGTTTTTGCCTCCTTGCGTTTCAACAGTTGTAACTTTTTTATTTTTTCAATGACGCAGTTTTATGAGGCCTCGTTTTATTCGAGACAAGTTGTACTTTATGCGGGAATAGTTTAAGTTCAATTATAAATAATTGCAGAATTTTTGTAAAAATGTTTTTCATTTTTTTCGTTTCTTTTTTACATTTTTTTACACCATTCACATTTCACATTTAATATCTTGTTAGATTAATTCTACAGGTTATTTCGGTCGTGTGGATACCTAATACTGTATGTGTAGGTTTTTTGTGTGTGTAATATATGCACAATTATTTTTTATTATTTTTTTTTATTTTATCTCTTTTTATTTATTTTTTTTTAATTTTTTTAATTTTTTTGGGTTTTTTTAATTTTTTTTAAAAAAATCCCATAAAGGGAAAAAATTGTTTACTTTTTTTTTTATTTTTTACAATTAGTAATGTATTAGCATATTTTAATGCAAACACATTATAACTGTGTCATCTACACAGGCATGATCGGAAGCACAATTCCCCTGTCACGGCTTTTACACGACAGCTCTCCACTCTAGGTCCACAGGGTGACTGTGAGCCGTTCCCCTCTCTGTCTCGCCGGGGTTTCCAAATCACCCACAAGCGGGGAAACCCTTTGATTGCGCGGGGTTGGCGAACTGCGGCAATAAAAGCGAAAAAGCACTGGTTTCCCCCCTCCCCGATGCTCGTGGGAAATACATTTTGCAGTCTTGCAGTTTTCACTTTCCACTGGCCCTTGTTTGCACTGTTTTCCCACACATCAAGAAAAGCTGTCATGGCGCTCGGCGCCGCGGCCGCTGGGGCCGCCCCCCCCGGCGTTACGGGGTCCCACGGGTCCCCCCGGCTCCCGCACCGGGGGTCCTTCGCCTCGGGGCAGAAACCCCTACTTACCAGTCCCCCCCTTTCCCCGGCTCAAAAATCGCCGGCGCGGCCCGTTGCAAAGGGGGCACGCGCGAGGGCTGGACGGGTTTTTAAAGGGGCCAGGCGCCTTTAAACTATGTTGACGCCGTGGTTCAATATAAGGGTTACGCCCCCAGCACTCTCTGCCATTTTTGTTGTTGTTTCCCTTGTTTCCTAAGTTTTATTGGTTCCGTCCTATTACCCATGTACCAGTCCGCCTCTTACTTTCCTCCTTCCTGTTTGCCCCTGCCCTACCGTCTGCCTGTCTCTGACCAGAACCCTGCTGCCTCCCCACCTTTCCTTCCCCGATAGTTCGGATTACATTCTGTCCCAAAACCCTGTCCCCGGCCGCCTCGAAAGCCATACGTAAGGGGTAACGCCCGGTCCTCACGCGCAGAAAAGTCCATCCCGTTTGCGGGGGGTTTGGTAAAAAACCGGGGGCAAATTAGATCCTTTCCCGGGCATGGCTTAGCTATCTCGCTTGCGTTGGTCCACGAATCCACCAAACCCGTTCATTACAAACGGCCAGGTTTCCCGCCAGGGTACCCTTGCCCTTCCCCGGAGTTGACGGCTGTCCCCCAGCAGTGCCACTATTGACCAGCAGCAGCCATGATGCAGAACCTTGCCCCCCTACCGCCCCCTGCATGGCCCCCCCCCCCCCACACCATTCCCCGAAAAACCCTTTCTGAACTCCCCGCTTCCTCACGCTATGGGGAACCCAGAAATGCCGTGGCTTCTCCAATGCTCCATCCCCCGGAATTTTTTGGGGTCCCCATTTCCCACCGGGGGGCGGGGGTGGCTTTTTTTACAGCCCCTTTGTGGGGGGAAGCCTTGGTTGGGCCCCACCCTGGGGGAGGGGAATCCGAAACGGCAAATTACAAGCCTTTTTTTCCGGGGGTTCCCGCAACGTCTTCGAGGACCTGGCCGCCCTCCTCCCGCGGCGCTTTTCCGTCTTGTGGGGCATACAGGGGTCACTACCTTGGCATTATGCCCCTTCCTCTGACTAAGTGAAAAAGAGGCCTTGGGGGCAACCTTCTGCAAGGTCCTCGCCATTTTAAGGTGACCGCGGCGGGCCTCCGTCCACGTTTGGATGAACTGATTCATTTGGGCTCCCAATAACTTTCGGTTTTTGCGGAAGACAAAAGAGCTCCGTCTTCAACAAATTCCCCTCCACGCCGGCTCCCCTCTCCCAAAGGGTTCCGGGATTTATCCTACGTATCGAAAAGGGGCCCACTTGTCCAGGAAAAACTTGCAGCGCATGAGACGTTATCTTCTACTGTGGCGGTTCGGGCCACTTCAGGGGGACTGTCCTTTGTCCGGGAGACTCGCGCACATTGGGGTTTCGCAGGAGAGGCGTCCCTATGTCTGTGCAGCACTCTCCGCGACCACCCCTTAACCTGTGGAATTTCCCCGACAGCACCTTCCAAGCCCCCGCCTTCCTTATTGGGGGTCCGGGGGGAAAATTTGTCACCAGGCTCGGGTCTCCAAGTTTCGTCACCGTGACCCCTTTGCAAACCCAGTACGTCTCCTCCGTTAGTCAAAATTCCTAAACGATGTTTTTCGTTCTGCAGGCGCCCCCTGCTACAGATAGGCCTAACCACAAGGAAATCTGAAGTGCTGGCCTGCCTCCCCTCTTCCAAAATTCTCCGGGGCCTTCCGGGGTTTCAAGAGCGCCCGCCCCTTGGACTGGAACAGGGGCAAATTTTACCGTTGGGGCCCTCGTCCCACTCACGTTCCCTTCCGTTCCCTTTTCTCCCCTTGGGCCCCCCCATAAAGTTTTTAAAAACTTGTGGGGTCTGCCCACCCTACCAAGACTTTCCCGATGTTTTTTTCTAAAAACAGCCGAAACGCTCCCCCCCCCCGCACCGGCCTTTTGATTGTACTTTTGACCTAACCCGGGTGTATCCCCCCCGGGGCAAGTCTATCCTCTTTCCGCCCAACAAAACCCAACCGAGTATATTCGGGAGAACCCCGAAGGGCTTAAAACGCAATCTTCTTCACCGGGGGGGCGGTTTCTTTTTTGTCGAAAAAAAAGGGGGGACTCAACCCCCTATCGATTAGGGGGGGCTTAACAAAATTACTATCAAAAAACATACCCCCTCCCTCTACTCGACATTCGATCACCTGCGGGCGCAAAATTTTTTTCTAATTTGGGGGCCAGGGGGAACGAAAATTTATCCGTATCCGAAAAGGCGACAGTAAAAAGGCTTTAAACACCAGAAGGGCATTTGAATTTGGGTCATCCCCTTTGGGCCTTTGCAAGCCCCAGTTTCAAATTTCGTAACAAATCTTCCGCGACCTCCTTTTTTTTGTGTCATTGTTTACTTGATGACGCCTTTTCCTCTCCCGGATCCAAACTCACCGCCACCTTCCGCCTGTCTCAACGTCTCCGAGATCATCTTTTTATCCAAATTGGAAAAATTTTTTCGAACGACCTCGTTGCCCTTTCTGGGGTACAAAGCACGGATCAGGGCCCAATGGATCCCCAAACTGTCTGGTTGTAATTGCCTCGACCTTGGCCTTCGGGTATCCAAGTTTCTGGGGTTTGCAAATTACTACAGGCAATTTATCTCCACTTTTTCCATGCCGTCCCCCTGGGCCCTACAAAAAAAAATCCAACCCAAAAACCCGGCCCCCAAACTCAAAAGCCTTTGAGACCCCAAATCTGCATTTTCTTCCTCCTGTCCCTTTCCCCCCAACCCCACGTCCATTCGTCCTTGATGGGGCCTTCCCAGTGGGGGGTGGGGCCCCTCTTCGAATCTGCCTCTGGGAAAAAAAGCGCCCTGTGTTTTTTTTCTAAAACCTTCACTCCACCACGAAAAATTTTTATTGGAACCGGAATTACTCCCATAAAGTTTGGGTCAAAAGAAATTTCGGCACTTGCGGAGGGGCTCGCCATCCCTTTGAAAACTTCAGGGTCATAAAAAACCCTTATCACAGTCCCCACGACAAATCCTCGTCAAGCCGGGGGACCCCTTTTTCGCCCGCTTTAACTTTTTTTCCCCGCACTTTTTCCACTAAAAACTCCGGGGGGATCCCTTTCTAGACCCCGGGTACTTGGGCTCAGAACCCCCGTTGCAACACATAATTTTTCCAGAACTCTCCTCAGGTGGCCCCGTGGGTCTTTAAAAACTACCTCCGGGGGAAACCTTTGTCCCCCCCTTGCGGCCCAAATCCTGGGTGGGGGCATTCTTCCCAAACTGGGCACCAGAGTCCCCTAATCTCTTCAGGTTTCCCGAATTACTGTGGGGGGCCCCCCTTCCAAGATTCAGGGGCTTTTTGTGCCCTCCCCTGGCCCCCAAAAAAGGTTCCCGCCTAAACCCCCGGGCCTCCTTCCTCCCTGGGCCGAAAAAAAACCCCGGAACCCCTTCCCATGGACTTTGCCAGATCTCCCGCCCCACTGGAAAAAAACGGTCCCCTGGGGGGTGAGGATCGTTTCTTTTTTTAAAAAGGCTCACTTTTTTCCCCCTCCTGGGGTTACCTTCTGCCCCCCACCCCCCAACATTTTTTCCCTCAGTTTCTGTTTTGCAAAGGGCTCCCCTTTTCATGTTGTCTCCGACGAGGAGTCCTTTATTGCCAAATTTTGCGGGGGTTTTTGCGTCATTGCAGAATCAGCTGGGTTTTTCATTGCATACCCCCCTCAAACTAAAAGGCATAAAGGGGGTTTAACCCGGTGTTGGGGACCCACTTTCGGCACTTTGTGTCCGCTCTCGGGAAAACTTCCATCTTTTCCCCTGGGCAGATTTTCTTATAACTCTTAGATTTAATCCCTGGGGGCCCCCCTTTTTTTCGTTTTTGGTTACATCCCCCCCCACCTTCCCTCTGGGACCCTCCTTTGTCCCTCCGTGGATCCCAATAAAGGACATCAAGGCTCCGGCGGGCCCCACGACAGGGCCCTCTAGGCCCTGCCCCAACCAAGCGTCAGGGTGACTCCCAGGCCCCCCCCCCTATTTTACCCGGCACAGGGTTTGGTTTTTTTCCCGAAATCATCCCCTTTAAGGGCTAGTTAAAGTTGGGGGGCCCAAATACTTGGGCCTTTTGTGGTACTTCCCTCTGAACCCCTCTCCTATAAGCTCCGCTTGCCCCCCACCCTTTCTACCCGAACCGTTTCACGTGTCCCCCCCTCAAACCTGGGGCTGAACCGCTTCTCCCTTAGATCTTCTCGCCTTCTCCTATTGCTAATACTGTAACACTTTTAGGTCAAGGGGGTGCTGGGGGGGAAGACATGAGGGGGAAGCGGTCTTCCTTATACTGGAAGGGGTTCGGTCCGGGGACGTTTTATGGAACCGAAAGGCCAACCTTTTCCCCGATTCCCCCTCTAAATTCCAAAGGAAAAGGGGGGGGGGCAAAGGGAGGGGAGGGGACTGTCATGGGGCCCCGGGTTTGCCGCGGCCCTTTCCCCCGCTTTTCGGGGTTCGGCCGGTGGGCCCCGGCCGCCCGCACCGTGGTCCTTTGCCCCTGGGCAGGAAAACCCCGAATTACTGTCCCCCCTCCTGTTTCCCCCTACAACCGCCGTGCGCGTGCCCTTGCTTAAGGGGGACCGGACGGTTACTGGGTTTAAAGGCCACCGCCGTTTTTGATTTTTCGGGCCCCGTTCATTAAGGTTTACCCCCCCAGCACTCTCTGCCATTTTTTTGATGTCTTCGTTGTTCTAAGTGTATTGCTGTTCCGTCCCGATTAACCCCTTTACCACCCCCTCTTTCAATACACTGACCTTTATTTTATCTCACGGCGCAGTCTGAACTCATCACCTTTCAGAAACAGGGGGAGCGAGACCCCTCCCACACAGCATGCTTCTGTTAGAGGGGGGGGAGGGCTCTGGCTTTTGTTCTGTGTGGGTTAACCTTTTGTGTGCCCTCCTCCTCTCTCTACACAGATTGGGAGAGAGAGGGGAGGGATCTTGGGCAGTTTGTACGCTAATGTTTACTTAATCAGATTTTTTCGGGGCGTGACTATACTAAAAACAGATCAGGGCATTGAACGCTTTATGCTTCTGTACTATGACACATCCTGATTAGTCACTTCACACGCCCGTGCTTTCGACAGGTCTTTTGTTGTGGAATTCAATTTTTTCTAAGAGAGGGTATAAAACACTTGCATCCCCCCCTGCTCTCATTACAAAACAGCTTATCAGCCCTCCTTGTTCTCCGGAGCGACAAACGGACTAGCAGCAAAGCCGCACAGACCTAGGGAGCACACAAGGGTTTTAAACCCCCGCAGCAAACCCCCCTCCCCCCCCCCCCCCTCGATAAAGTCACAGGGATCTGTCTGTTGCTGAGGGAGGGGGGGAAAAGGGGAAAGGAACAAGAAGCACGCCCCTGAATTCAAAATCCTTTGCTCCTTTGCCTTTGAAGAAGGCTGAAAGTTGTAATGAGACAACTCCTTTAATGACCAGAACATTTCTTTAGTTTTGCCTCCTTGCGTTTCAACAGTTGTAACTTTTTTATTTTTAAATGACGCAGTTTATGGGGCCTCGTTTTATTCGAGACAAAGTTTTACTTTATGGGAATAGTTTAAGTTCAATTATAAATAATTGCAGAATTTTGTAAAAAATTTTTTCATTTTTTTTCTTTTTTTTAAATTTTTTTAAAAACCATTCCATTTCACATTTAATATCTTGTTACATAATTCTACAGGTTATTACGGTCGCTGGGATACCTAATACTGTATGTGTAGTTTTTTGTGTGTGTAATATATGCACAATTATTTTTTATTTATTTATTTTTATTTTATTAAATTTATTTTTTTATCCATTTTTTTTACAGTTTTTCTTTTTTTTTTTTACTTTTTTTAAAAAATCCCATGAAGGGAAAATTGTTTAAATTTTTTTTATTTTTTACAATTAGTAAGTATTAAAAATTTATATATGCTAATACATTATAATCTGTGTAGTCTGACACAGGCAGTGACAGGACAGCACGAAGTCTGCCCTGATCACTGGCTTTTACACAGACAGCTCTGGGGCCACTTAGTCCACAGGCGACTGTCAGCCGTTCCCCGGGCTCTGTCGGGTCGCCGGGTGTTTCAATCACCCGACAGAGCAGGGAAACCCTTTGATTGCGCTGCGGTGGCGAACTGCGGCAATCAAAGCGTTAATGCACTGAGGTTTCCCCCGCTCCCCGATGCTCGTAGGAGATGCAGTTTTGCAGTCTTGCAGTTTTGCAGTCACTAAGCCACTAAGCCTTGTTTGCACTGCTTTCACAGCAGTCAGAGAGATGCTGACATGGCGCTCAGCGCCGCGGTTCGCCGCGGCTGTCCCCCGACGCTTACAGTGTCCGGCGCGGGTGCCGCGGCTGCCCGCAGCCGTGGTCCTTCTGCCTCTGGGCAGGAAACCCCGTACTTACCAGTCCCCGCTCCTGTCTCCGGCTCTGACAATCGCCGTGCGCGTGGCCGTTGCTTAAGGGGCACGCGCGACGGCTGGACTGGATTTAAAGGGCCAGCGCGCCGTTAACTGATTGTTGACGGCCGCTGGTTCTATATAAGGTTTACGCCCCCAGCACTCTCTGCCAGTTTGTTGGTGTGCTTACCTTGCTTCTAGAGTGTCTTGCTGTTCCGTCCTGATTACCCGTGTACCAGTCCGCCTGCTTACGTTTTCTGACCTTGCCTGTTTGCCGCCTGCCCTGACCATCTGCCTGTCTCTGACCACGAACCTCTGCTGCCTGCACTGACCTTCTGCCTGTCCCCGACTACGTCTCTGGATCACGATTCTGTACCATGCTGTACCCCGGCCGCCATCGCAAGCAAGTCACGTCAGGGGTAACGACCTGGTAGCCTCACGCCGCAGCAAGTCCATCCCGCTTTGCGGCGGGCTCTGGTGAAAACCGGGGGCTACTTAGACTCCATTCCCTGGCGTGGCTTAGCTATCATCGCTTGCGTTGGTCCGGCGAATCCACCAAACCCGTTACAGATGCTTTACAGTAGCTTCATGCACATAGGAGACTTAAGACTGACTCAGTCCCATTCACTTCTATAGGAGAGTTTTCTAGTCATGCTCTTTGACCTGGGAAAAAATCAGTGTGCAGGGAGGTGAAAGGGTGAACTGTGACTATCTCCTCTCGTGATTGGTGGATCCTGTGTTATCTATTCACACTGGTATCTCCTTTCAGTTTGACCCTCTTTGTGCTGAGAATGAGCAGACAACTGAAAATCTTTCTCTACAGGAAGTGTCAGACTTTTATTAGGCTTAGTGGCCAAAGTGAAAACTGCAGGACTTAAAAGGGATGTATCGCTTCATCAGTTGGGCTGTTCTCTTGAAGCTTGATCCTCTCATTTCCTGAAATTCAGGGGCGATTCTTCCCCTCCCAGCTGGGCGTTGCTTAACCGAAAAGGGATGACATCATCCCTCCTTCACTGTTCATGCTGGCTCCAGTGTGGCTTTAGCCTTCCCCCCTCCACATGTCACTGTCCTCTCCCTATACAGTCTTATTTTTTGTAAGAGCTGTTTACATACCTGCATTCAGTCTAAACAGTCTTCCATGAACTCAGCACTGATCTCTCACAGCTGGACGGTTTGCTACAGTTGAATCCAGCACAGATCCGTCTCCCTTCATGTTTACATAAGGCACCAACACGCAGGAGCATTAAGGCACTGTGGCACAATTCTGCTGTTTTCTGATTGTAGCAGTAGCTGCAATGTCAATGAGGAGCACTTAGCTGTATAGAGTGAAATTTTTTTCGGTCCCATACACGAAGGAGCATTAAGGCACCGGGCACAATTCTCCTGTTTTCTGATTATAGAGACAGCTGCAGTGTCAATGAGGATGCAGCTAACTGTATAGAGTGAAATTGTTCACGGCCCCTAATTCTGAGTGAGAGGCAGGGGGAACAGAATGTAAATGAGCTCCCAGCTAATGAAATGCAAGGAGGAGGGATCAGACCAGCACTGGAGAAGTTTGTTTACAGAAACAGAAGATAAGGAATAATGTGAGAACAAGACAGCTTTGCAAATAAACATCCAATTGCAAAGTTGCTTGTTTTCACGGGTCCCCTTATTTTTAAGCCCTTTTAATAAAAATGATCAATCCCTTTAAGAATTAAAAAAAAATATTGAAAGTAAATAGGGAAAAAATTGTAAAAAAAAAACCAAAAATTCTTTTAAAATTTTTGGTTAAAAAAAAAGGGAAAAAAACCCAAAGGGTTCCCAAACCCTATTCCTAAAGGCACCCCAACAGGTCATGTTTTTCTGGTTTTTCCCCTTGGGCTTTGGGCACAGGTAAAGGGCCCATTATTGTCAGTGAAATTCTGTGGGGGGATCCGAAAAAAATGACCTTTTGGGTGTGTCCCCTTGAGGCCCTGGAGTTGGGGAACACTGATTAAACAAAAGTCATTTTTAAAATGACCCCTTTCCCCTTTAAAAAATACATTTTATGAGGCTAAATTTTGGGAAACAAACTAAACCCTTTCCCTAAACAAAGCTTGGTCAATGTATTTTTACATGAATTTTTCAATGCCATAGGTCACCCAATTGAAATAAAAAGCAAGGAAAATACGCAAAACCATGAAAAGACTGCAGCAAAAAGGACATCCGGGATAAAAACAACCGAAAAAAGGCTTCTTCTACATCACATCCAGGAGGGCTAAGGGTTTTAATTTGGCACTTGCCTTTTTGGGCTGCTGTAAATTTTCTACTAACCAACAAAGTGCCTCTGTGGGGTCTCTACTGTACTTCTATATTCCTCCGGTATCATATGGAGAAAAATCATGGTATGCTATACAGGGTACCATGCAGGGCCGCCGATAGGGGGAAAAAGGGGCAGTCCCCAAACGGGGCCCGGCCGGTAATGACGAAAGGGGGGGGCCCCCCCGCCGCTGGCAGGTCCCCGGCCCCCTTGCCCCCACAGAACGGGCCCCGCAGAGGGGGGGGGCCCCGACGGTAGGTCGGCCCCCTGCGCAGCTGTGTGGGGCCCTGGGGCCGGGCCCGGCGCACCGATAGGATGGGAGGGCCCCGCCTGAAAGGTTTTGGCGCCTGCGCGCTTGTGCTGCGGGGCCCCCGGCGGAGAAACGCTCATAAGGGGGGAGGGCCCCCCGCACTGAAAGGGTTGGGCCCCTTTCCCGCTGCTGTGTGCGGCCCGGGGGCCCGGGCAGCACCCCTCATGGGCATTGGGGGGGCCCCGCCCCTGGCGGTTGGCCCCCTGCGTGCTGTGGGGGGGCGGGGGCCCCGGCGGAGCATCGCTAAATAGGATTTGGGAGGGCCCCGCTCGCGGGTCGGTCCCCCGCGCCGCTGTGTGCAGCGGGGGCCCCTGGGCGGCGAAAGCGGCCCCATAGGAAGGGGAAAAGGGGCCCCCGCCCCTGCAGTCGGCGCCCGCCGTTTGTGTGCGACGGGGGCCCCCGGCGGGGGCAGCGTTCTGGAGGGAGGGACTGTGGGGCCCCGGGGCTCTTGCAGGCGGAAGCCTAACAAAAATCGTAGGGCCAAACGAATCAAATTGTCCCGCTTTTCCCCCGTTAGGCAGAAAGCCCGGCGGGCAAACGGGGAGGCCCCGCCTTTTTTTTACAGCGCAGGAAAAATAAGTTAAATAATAGTAAGCGTAATTGGGAGTGGGGGCCCTCTCTCTCTAGGGGGGAGGCCCCATCTGGCTACCTGCCAGGCTACCACCCCCCCTGACAAACCCACTTGGGTTTTATTTTTCCCCCCCACCCTGTTTACTTTGGCTGCCTTCTCCCCCAATCTAGCTACCCCCTGCCGGCTACCTGCCAGGCTACCCTGCCTGCATGCCCATTTCCCCTAGCCCATCTACCAAACCCCCCGCCGGGCAAACCTAACCACCTCCTCCCTTCCCTACCAAACCCAAACCCCCCCCTTTTCACCTAGCTAGGGGCAAACCAACCCCCCTTTGGTTTCCCTTAAATCTGCCTGCCGGGCCCTCCCTTTAACATGCCCATTTTACCTCCCAACCCACCTGGCTACCCACCTGCTGCCTGGCTACCAAACCCCTTTTGGCTACCCACCTGCCTCCCCGGGCAAATTTGCCTGACTACCTCCCTTTAACCCCCCTTTGGCTACCGAACCCAGCTGGCCGGCATCAAACAACTCATTTGGATGGGAGCAGCAATCTAACTACATTTGGGGCGAAGGGCGACCGGGCCGCACCTTTCACTTGAGTACACATCTAATAATATATATATATTTTATAAAATATTATATATAAAAATATTATATATATATTTATATAAATATATAATTTTTAAAAATATATTATATACTTTTACATGCTAAATGAATTTTGGGGCTGAAATTTTTTTAAAAGGAAAATAGAATAAAAAAGGAAGAATTGTTTTTTAACCAATGCCCTATCCAAGAATATTTAGGGCTTGTTCACGCGGGTTTTTCACTCCGGTTAAAAGCCCTTTTCGGGTCCTCTTGGGGTTGGGTTTTGTCGGGCCCCCCAAAAAGATCTAAACAATTACATGGGGATTAACCCCTTTGTCTAAACCCAAAAACCAGCGGGGTTTTAGGGTGGAGGGGTGCCGCTGGGGTGTTTTTAATAGCGCCCTTTCCCCCGGGCCGTCTTGAAAAAAATTGACATGCAATTGGGTTTTTAAGACGGACCCCAAACGGGGCTTTTGAAACATTCACGGGGATCTCTCATCTGAACCCGCCCCGTATTTGGGATGCAACGTGATAATCTCAACCCGCAATTTTTTTAGATCCGTCTTTTGGGGGCCGACAGTGCGGAACCCCCCCAAACGGATTCCAAAAAGGGCTTTTAAAAACGGAGTTAAAACCCCTTTGAAAAGCCCTTAAAACTACCGAAAACCCCGCCCACCCAACCGCCCGGGCCGGGGCCACCAACCCCGCTTTGGGGCGGATTTTAGGGGGGGGCCCCCGAAAGCTTCAGGCCCGTATGGGGCCCTGAAATTTCCCGTTTTTCGGGCCCGGTTTTCCCCTGTGTACAGGGGATCAAAATATCTATATGGGGGCCAACAACCTGGGTTTTCAGCACCCAGAGGGTACAAAGGCCCTTTAAGCTGGGGCTCGGTGGGGTACAAGGGCCCCAAAAACGAAATGGTAAAAAAACTGATAAACCGAAATAACAAATCAGCCATTTCAATGACAGCCCCTGTGAAAATCAGAACCGATTCACGGAGGAACCAAAAATCCTTAGACTGGGTGAGCCATACAAAAAGGAATAACCCCAAAATTTTTGATTTTCTAAAATAATTTTTTAAAGACCTTTTTATAGAAAATTGTTAGAAGGGCCCAAGGGTGCCACACAAGAAAAATGGCGGCCCCTGACCCTTAAAAAGGAAAACAGTGATTTTATAAATATGGGTTTTTCTCCGGACATAAGGAAAATCAGCTTTTTTTGTCAATTCCATACACCCCCCAAATGAAAAACCCGAGATAATTTAAAGGGAAAAGGAGAAACACCTTTTGGAAACCCAAAAAAGGCCTCCCCATAAACCCGGGAAATGTATATGAGCCCTCAGGCTGGGGGCCCCACTTAGTGAATTTTGGGGGGAAAGGGAACCCTGCCTTTAGTTTTATCGCATTTTTTTTTCTTTTTTTGGCTAAAATTGCAAAAAACCAAATGTTAAAAAAAAAAGGGCAATAGGAAATATAAACTGCACTGCATACATTGCATTTTCCTGCAATGAAATTGTGGGGTGCTGATAGGTTAGGCTAGCTGAAAGTCTAATAAAGGCTTCCCCTAAGGGCCCTTTTTAAAAAAAAAGGGCCTTTATTTTTTCACCTGCCTTTGGCAGGGAAAAAAGAAAGCGCCATTTTTGGGACACCCTTTTTGAATTATTTTAGGTTTAAGTACTCTCGGGGGACTGTTTGTACAGGTCAAAGAAAAAAAAAGTTTCAAAGTATAAAAAATAATTAAACAATATTAAAAGTTCATATCACCCTCCCCCCCCTAAAAACAAATAAAAAATGTTTAAAGTTTCCCCAAAAATTTTTAACGCTGCATCCCCAAAAGTCCCATCTATTAAAAAAAATAAAACCCCCCATTCATCCCGTTTCGTTGAATGCCGTAGAAGAGTTAGAATAAAAAGTGATCAAGAAGTTGCATTTACCCAAAAATGATACCAGTAGAAAAAAAAAACAAGCCTTTATTCAGACCCATTGGTGGAAAAAACAAAAAGTTATTGGTTGCAGAAAATGGCGGTCAACAAATTTTAACGGGAAACAAAAACGAAAACCCACATTTTTTGGTATCAGCGGAATCATACTGACCTTTGGAATACAGATAACACATCATTAATATTGAAGAGTGAACACCATAAGAACAAAACCACTGCAAAAATGGTGCAATTATGTTTTTTTTCAAAGGTTACTGCACTAATAACTTTTTTTTTTGCGTTTTCCCAGTACATTCTATGGTATGGCCAATGACACCATTAAACTGTACAAAGCAACAAGATGAAGAGATAGTATCAAGCGGGTTTTAAAAAATTCAAAGTCGATTTTTATTCCTGGAAATAAACACCCAAAGATACATGCAACATTTCAACCTTAACACAGGTCTTTGTCAAGTATAACAAAGACCAGGCTTGACATAGACCTGAAGACCTGTGCTAAGGTTGAAACATACAGTACTTTGGGGTGTTGATTTCCCGGGAAAAAAAATCGACTTTGAGTTTTTTTAAAACCCCTGGATACTGTCCCCCCATTGTCACGGGCGGAGATAGGGACCACTGGACCACCGCAAGCGTGGCGAACCACCTAGGGGGGGGGAATCTAAGTAGGTCCCGGTTTTCACCAAGCCCGCTGCAAAGCGGAATGGACTTTCTGCGGGGGGGAGTCTACCAGGTCGCTACTCCGACGTGACTTCTTGCGGACACCAAAGGGAGCGGGTACAAAATCGGGATGCAGGCTCGTATCAGGGACAGGCAGAAGGTCAGGACAGGCGGCTATGGTTCGAGGTCATGGACAGGCAGAAGGTCAGGGCAGGCGGCAAGATTTGTGGTCGAAGGACGGAGGCAAACGGTTCGGTACACGGTAATCAGAACAAGGCTTAGGAACGCTTTCTCAATAGGCAAAGGGCGCTAAAGATCCGGCGAGGTCACTAGGAAGAGGCAGGCTTAAATAGGGGCAGCGACCGGCAATAGCCAATTACCGGTGCACTGGCCCTTTAAATTTAACACTGCCGGCGCGCCCTAAGGAGCAGAGCCGCACCCGCCGCGGGACAGATGCTGCAGCAGGAGCGTGGTCGAGTAAGTAGCTTGTGGGACAGGCAGGGGAACGAGCGTGCCTGCAACCAGACATGCGGGTCGCAGCGCCGCTCGGCAGCGGGGCACGGATGCGCCTGTGACCCGGGACAAGGGTCGCAGGGGCATCCGTGACATTCATCTTGTTGCTGTGTCAGTTTTAACCCCGTGGATTCAGGGGTCAGGGACTGTGCATCCTCCCTGACATAACTGTGCGGCGTAGGAGGTGCGACACCTCTGCATCACTCCCCCTGCGTCGCTGATGATCGTTGTAGATACGGTGCTCAGTGAGCGCCGTATCTACAATGATAGGGAAAGCAGCGATGGTAATGAACCACCCCTGCTTTCACCCTGGCGATGCAGCCGCACGCTCTGTATGCAGCTGCTAACTCTGCGCGGCTAGATTACAACGGCCACACAGAGTAGATGCCAGCCGCCCGGACTAAAGTAACCAGGCGGTCGGTATCATCTGTCTCCCTGGGCATGGATCGGCATCGGGCTGTGGCGCATGCTCTGCCGGTCTGCGGCCCGGCGGTTGGAGACCCCTGGTATTGATAACCCAGGATCCAGCAGTCACCATAGAAGATGTCACAGCTCCCCCTCACCACACACTGATTTCTTCCCAGGTCACAGATCATGCCTGGAAAACTGTCCTATAGAAGTCAATGGGTCTGCTCCTGTTCACAGGCTCCTATAAAGCTCTAAAGTATCTCTCTAAATGCTTTTAAAAGCAGCTCAGGCAAGATGGCCGCCCCCATAATCATATACAGAAAGCAGGAATGAAAAGTCTATAGCCAGAAAATAAAAACGACTAAGAAGAAAATAATAGGTATCAGTATCTTCTTTTAATTAGTAAAAAAAATATATTGTGATAGACTCCCTATAAGACGGGCTGGTCATGGAGGCTCTCACTAATTTGGTTGTCAGGAAGAATATTCTGCCTATGGTTTTCTCCAGAGCCTATTTTCCAGCAGAGACATTTCCTAACATTTTGGAAAAATATTTCCCATAAGTGGGAATGATTAGAGCATAGGTGGGGTTGTGAGAGCCGGCGATGTCCCACGTATCACATATGGAAATGTCACTGTATATACACTATATTAACATACGAATGTAAATGTAAAATAAGTGCTTTCATTTTCTTTTACAATGAAGTCCCTTTTTAAGGCGCTGAGTACCGTTTCATAAATTGTCATTGGAAAGTCCCAGGTGTATTCAGGATTATTTTAGGTTCTGGGCTATCTCTGTCCACAAAGACTCCAGTTTATCATGTATATCTTCTATTGAAGTAACCGTGTCATGTAGGTCTGATGTAGCAGGAGACAATTTGTACTTCATCTCCTCCATTTCCATATTAATAGTATGGGTAAAGTGTTCAATCTGCATCTGTGTATTCCTCTGAAACTCCTCTACTTCTCTTTGCACCTGAGCTGCCATCTCCTCCACATAGGGTTCCACAGGTTCACTGGGCTGACTCTCTGGAAACCTCTGTTTAAAGTTTCGGGGATAGGTCACAAGTTGTTCCTTCAATGCGTCCAGATTTTTATGGATCTTCTCATGTAATTTGTTTGCGTTCTGAGTCAGTTTACGAGAGAGTTCTTGTACCTGGACGGTTAACTTTTCCTGGGAGGTCAGAGCATGAGGAGATAGGTTTCCATGAAGTTCTTCAACTGCATGATGGATCTCTGCCAGTAGACTCTCACCCAGTGGCAGCAGTACTTTTCTTACCTTCTCTGTTTGCAGAATAATTTGGCCTTGGAGGTTTTCGGCTAACTTGTGTGGTCCCCCATTACTTAGATGATCCTTGTTCAGGCTAAGCTGTGCAATGAGCTCCTTGGCGCCCCACCTCATATGATATGTCAGTTCATCCGTGTAAGGCAGCAAGCGGTTTTGTACGTGTTCAAGGTTCCTGCTTATCCTCTGGTGCGCTTCATCTATATAAGGGTAAATCTTCCTCTGGATGTCCTGCAGTTCTCTACGGATTAGCTTGCGCAAGCCATCTGAGTCTTCATACAAGTGCTTCTGGAGCCCACTCTTCAATGGACTAAAGATATTGCCCATATAGTTTACTCCATTTTGGAAACTGTTTCTTAAACCGCTGTTAAAGAAAAAAAATAAATCAAATAAACGTGATGCTTTAATTTTTACATGACAGGATAGTATTTGAATAACTGGAAATTCAGAGACACAAATACCATAAGGTTATACTTTGATTAACCCCTTAAGGACCCGCCGATTTTTTTTGATGACACGTTCGTTTTTTCCTCCTCGCCTTCCCAGAGCCATAACTTTGTTATTTTTCCACCTACATAGACCTATGAGGGCTTTTATTTTACGGGACAAGATGTACTTTCTAATGGTGTCACTCACTGTACTATATAATATACTACGATCCCGCAAAAAAAATTCCAAGTGGGACAAATTGTGAAAAAAAAAAGGTACTTTTGCCATGTTTCCGGCGTTCAATCTTTGCTAAATATAATGTGCTATCTGTATTCTGTTAGCCCGTGTTCACACGGCTTATTCAAGCCGTAATTGTGAGCCTGATTGCGCTCGCAATTCCGGCTTGAATAAGGGGCGGGTGCGGGGGCGCTGCCCGCCGGCCCCATAGACTTACACTATCCACGGCGCGTATTGCGCCTGGATAATGTGCAAGTGTCTTTCTCCCCCCCCCCCCCGGCGATTCGCCGACGGAGGGGCAAAATCCACTGTTCCCTATGAGAACTGTGGATTACCTTAATTACGGCGCGGGTTTGGCGCCTTACTGCAGCGAAATTCCGGGGTGCAGTACGGCGCCAATCCGCGGCGAAATAAGCCGTGTGAACGGCCCCTTACACATCCGGTTACACATCCAGCAATACTAAACATGTAGGGTTTCCGTTATGTTTTGGTACCATAAAAAAATTCCAAACATTTTCTATTTTTGAAGTTTGTGCCGTGGCGCCATTTTGTGTGACCAATAACTTTTTTGTACTAACACCTACGGACGTCAGTGAGGGGCATTTTTTGCGGGCTGAAGTGCACTTTTTATTGCTAGCAGTTTGGAATGCATGCGACTTTTGTGATACTTTTTATTCCATCCTTTAAGTGATGTAAAATGACCAGAAAACTCAATGTTGGCGTTTGGAATTTTTTTTTCTTATAAGGTGTTCATCGAACTGGATAAATGATGATATATTTTTATAGATCGAACTTTTTCGGATGCGCCGATACAAAATATGTGTAACTTTTTTATTATTTTATTGTTTTTATTTGTAAAATGGGAAAAGGGGGGGTGATTTGAACTTTTAATCCTTTTTTTTGTACTTTAAAACTTTCTTTTTTTTTTATATTTTAACATTGAGTCAACCTATGGTGCTTGACCACTCGGGGGCGTGATTGTTAATACAGTCTAATGCATTGAGCGATCCTTCTGCAAAGCCCTTTACCGACCCTGGGACGTACTCATGAGCCCAGGGTCCTTAAGGGGTTAAAATGAAATCTATTTATCTTGACATTTTAGGTTTTTAGTACTTTTTTTGCCTGAGTGGTATAAAGTTTTTGACTGGTGTGCCTTGGGCGCACCAGCAGAGTTGATTTTGGGGGCCCTCCAATGGAGCTAATTCTGGGAGCCCTCCCTTCAGCTACTGTACATGCCTCTTGCTTTTTTCCTCTTTCTCTCTGCCTTTCTGCCTCTTCCAAGGCTGATATGCAGTTCAAAAGCAACTCCAGTTCTGCCATGCTCAGTGGCCCACCGGGGGTTTCCCCTGTTCCCCTATGGGCCAGTCCGAGCCTGGTGATATGTGTATAAGGGGTTGTCCAGTGGGACAAAAAAGGTTTTGTAAATAATCTCTCTCCCCTTTTTGGGCACTTTTGCAGTATACTTTTAATAAACTTTCTGTGGGCTTCCTGCTGCTCTACATCAATGGTTTGATGACAGTAAGCTCAGTAGTTCTGTCTCATAATATACAGGAAATTACTTTGTGTGGAGCCCAGGAGACCAGGTGACCAATAGTGTGACTTTTTTCGGGGCCAGCCCTTGAAGTCGCACCCCTTTGGTTTTGCCTTTTAGCATGAGAGAGAAAATTGGGGGGCCTGCACTGAGACTGAGGTAAGATAGGAGGAAGATAGTCAAAGCACGTAGGTTTACAGGGAAGAAGGAATAAGCTTTCAAACAGCAAATGCTGCTACTTGGATGCAGAAAAGAAGGGATACACAAAGTGTAAGGGCAGGTCCCCACGGCACGGGTTAGCGGACGGTTTTTCAGACAGTTTGCGGTTTTGCAGTCCGTCTGAAAAACCGTCTGCAAACGAGCACAACGGGGCTCTATGGAAAACCCATGCAGCAGTCCCCAATATACGGGTTTTCCGCCTGGCAGTTTGTCCCGGCCTGAAAATCATTGTGCTTGCACATTCTTCAGTCCAGTTTTTGGACGGAATATGTGCAAGGCAATGTGAAAGGGGAGGGCTTTTCTCCGCTCATCGCGGATAAGCCGACCGGTATTTGTCCAGTGCCGTGTAAACGGCCCGTAAGAAAGGCACAAATTAGAATAGGAAACTTTACAGGAAAATGAGTGAAGACTCAGGCAACCAATTGGAGAATTTCTTTTTTTAGTTCGCTGGACAACTCTTTGACTATGCCACAAAAAAAGTGTGGTCTGGTGCAGTAACTATGTTGTTACATAAAAAGAATTATTACAGGCATGCTTTATACTTTTTTAACATGGTAATTCATCAGTGATGAATGCTATTGTATAGGGTTTGTCACAGACATCCATTTAAAGAGAACCAGTCACATAGGTTATGCCCCCCTTCCTGAGGGCAGCACAAGCTAGTGTCAGACCTGCTGTGTCCAGCACTGTGCCCCTTATTCTGTAAGATGCTGTAGTTTTCGAGTATTTAGTGCTCAAATCTGCAGTTTTCAGACAGAAAAGAGTCATGAAAAGAGTCAGTTTTTTTAATACCCCGCCCACCTGAGGCTAGTCCCGCCCACCTCAACTGATAAACCTATTAGTTTGAATAGGTCGAAACATGAGAATAACTGCCAGGTGGGTGGGGCTAGCCTTTGTGGCGTGGTCTAACACCTCTCATGAATAAGATTTGAGGGTAAATGGTCTAAAACTGCTGCATCTTACAGAATAAGGGACACAGTGCTGGAAACAGCAGGTCTGACACTAACTTGTGCTGCCCTCAGCAAGGGGGGCATAACCTATGTGACAGGTTCCCTTTAACTGGAATGTCACAAGGTTTTCAATAGCTTTTCATGAAATATCAGCTGTAATCTGTGAGCACACCTGGGTGCAAGCATTCAATCTCCTTTCAGGGCCACCATGAGGGAAATGAAGCAGAAAATACACATTCAAGTTAATGTGCTTTGAGAGAAAGAGAGACCCTTATGTTTGTAATTGTTCTTACTGTTAGAGGTTCCCTATTTTAGAAAACGGGGTTTCTAAGTGAGTTACAAAATGGCCCATACAAACACCTGTGAATAAATTTAGGGATAACCATAAATAGTGAATGAGTTAAAGGGGTTGTCTCTACAAAGATTTGCTTTCAACATGGAGAGAATGTTAAATCAAGACTTTTCACAAATACATTCCTCCTTTGATTTTTCCTTGGTCAGAAGAGATTTTATCAGCTATGAGTGCAGACAGGTTTCTCTTGTTACCGTCCTGCTCTCCCCTTCTCTCTCTGCTCTGTCTTATCTAATAGAAGGTAGTGACATTACTACAGATCGGCACACAGGACAACAGCTTGAGAACAGAGGGTGTCATCTCTTATAAACAAAGGAGATTAATTACTTTGAGCTCTGTAGCCTTCTGTACTATAGATAACATCTCCTGCAGTTATGCCAGTGCTATTAGAAGAGCTGGGAAAATAGAACTGCTATGTTAATCACTGCTATAGACCCACCCACAGCCTAACCAGAAAGAGAAAGGAAGGCTGAATCTAAAGCTGCTTGTAGCTCTGTGAAACAGCATGGTCAGACAACCTCTTTAATGACAGCGGTTTAGGGTAAGATGTACCTACAATTAAATATTATTTAATATTTATAGGGATCAAAACTCTGTCTTTCTGATACAGATCTTAAAAAAATCCTGTTTCCTTTCATACAGCTATAGAACTCCATGATAAAATTCTGCTTGCACACAGCTACCACTAGGAGGAGCTAAATGTATAACATTGTATGCGGCTCTTATTGATCACCATAATAAATTCATATACAGTGAGCTCCCCCTAGTGGTAGAAATTACTTTACATGAGGGTGTCCTGGTATTAGGAAATCTTACCTGAGTGCGCTCCTGATTTCCTTAATAGTACATTTGAAAATAGGTTTCTAAATCAGACAACCAGCGATTCTTTGAATTTTATTGTTTCTGTCTAAATATGAACTATGATTCATAAGCACTTGGTCATCCGCACCTTGCATTAAAGGGGTTGTCTCGCTACAAGGATTGCTTTTTGTTAAAGATCTTGCAAAAACAAGTCACTTTGCAATATATGTCAATTAACAATGTCCTGCCTATTCCTAGATATCCCCTCTCGTATGGGCTGCATCAGCTCCTCAGGTTGCTATAGCTACAGACCTTTGTATTTATCCCCTTTTAGGGTGCCAGCACTGGTTGCTGTTTGCTACAGACCTGGCTTCTGCTGCAGCCTAGTGGAAGCCAGTAAACACGCCCCTCAATTCAAAATGAAACCAAGAAAACAGGACTGAGGTAAGATGAATCAATGTAGTGAGACAACCCCTTTAAAGTTTGCCACCTCCGATAAAACCTCCCACAGTTATACGGTATACATGCATTGTCCTGTTACCTGCCGTAGTCTTCACAGACTTACTTAGTTTGAGATGAACCCACCTGATCTCTGTAGCTGTATTCTTATGAAGATTTAATTCACTCTTCTCAGTAGCCAGCTGGCTGAAATAATCCCAGAATCCACTTCGAGTATAATCAGCATGGCAGCCTGCCAAGGAAGAGGTCACATTGAGAAGTCAACTCTTGTAATATAAAATGTAGGGTATGTTTACATGGGTCAATCCAACCAGCAGCTAAATCTGCAACATTTCTGCATAGAAATTTGCGCTTCAAAGCCTGTACCTACACCTGTACCTACTAGACATTGGCTCGATTTGGTGGTGATTTGTGGTGATCGGTTTTCCTTACAAGAATTTTTTGAATATCTGAATCAAGTGGATACTGACATTAAATTTACCATGATATGAGTCATTGCAGTTTTTGGACATGGCCGTTTATGTGGAGGATAAATGGTCGAGAACAGACCTATGTGTTGAGAATAGGGGGTGCCTGCTCCTGTCACCTGCACCTCAAGAACATCTCCAGAATCCGTCCTTTTCTCACTGTGGAAACAACTCAAACCCTCATTGTTGCTCTTATTCTTTCTCGTCTTGACTACTGTAACTCCCTGCTTATCGGTCTCCCTCTGTGCAAACTCTCCCCTCTCCAATCTGTCCTGAATGCAGCAGCCAGGCTTGTCTTTCTTTCCAGCCGCTATACTGATGCCTCTACCCTGGTCATCCTGCACGGGCTCCATTCGTACAAAATACAACAAAACCATCACCTCACCCAAAAAGCTCTCCACAGCGCTGAAACCCCCCAAAACACCTCCCTCATCTCTGTCGACCACCCTCCCCTTTCTCTCCGCTCTGCTACTGATCTAAGTTTAAAACACCCACTCTCGAACCTCCCATGCCCGTCTCCAAGTTTTTCACGTGTTGCCCCGGTTCTCTGGAACATTTACCCCCCAAATTGGTCGGGCACACCCAACCCCAAAGTTTTAAGTGCCTCTAAAAACAATCTTTTAACAACCTATCAAGATCCCTAATTGTTAACCCCCCCCAAATTTCTTCACATATTCGTCCCCTTTCCCCTGCACTTTGGCACCCACAGGCCTTTATCTTATAAAATTATGGTTGGGATGGCAGGTTCTCCACTTTTTATGTAAAACTACCCAATTTTAAGTCACATGGCTGACCATTTTAAACCAATCACTTCTCACCCTTTTTTCACCCCCTACCCCTAATAAATTGTAACTCTTGCGGCAGGGGGCCCCCACACCTCTGCCAATTGTAAGTACTTTTTTTAAAAGAAAGCTGGTTTGCTGTGCTATATTGTAAAGTGCTGCGGAATATGTTGGCGCTATATAAATAAAGTTTATTATTATTATTATTATTAGGGATAGAAATAACCAACATCCAATTAAAATAGTGGAGTCATCGCCCTAGGGCTCTGTCTACACAGCTCTGTATTCTTGTCGGATTTTAAGCGGATTCAGTATTTTGAATCTGTTGAAATTCTGACTGTACCCAGCGCTGTGTAGACTTCAATAGAAAATCCATATTGTAGTCTTCACAGCACCGGTTTTCTACTGCCGTCCGGCAGAAGATAGAATATGTTCTACCTTCCGCCGGATTCCCATCAGATTCCTGTGCAGCCCATGTACTGGGCCACCAGGGATCCGAAATCCAACTGCATTTTTTGCGCAAAAAAACGCACAAAAAAAAGGCGGTGCAGCGAAGTTAAAGGGAACCTGTCACATAGATTAAACCCCCCCGGGGAGTCAGCACAAGCTATTTCAGACCTGCTGTTTCCCGCGCGTGCCCTTTTTTCGTAAGATGCTGGAGTTTTAGAGCATTTACCCCTCAAATCGTATTAGCCCCGCCCACCAAAGGCTTGTCCTGCCCACCTGGCAGTTATTCACATGTTTCTACCTATTCAAAGTAATTTGTTTATCAGTTGAGGTGGGCGGGGCTACCTCAGGGGCGTGGTTTGAAAAAAATGACTCTTCAAAGACCTTCTGGTTAAAACTGCAGATTTGAGCATTAAATACCTAAAAAAAACCCCGCATCTTTAAAAATAAGGGGGCAAAACCGCTGGAACAGCATCTGTCCTACTTGTGCTGCCCTCAGCAAGGAGGCAAAATCTATGTGCAGGGCTTTTAAAATAACCTTTTATTTTCCACGGGATTTTAACTTTGCTGTGGAGACATAGCCTAAAGCCAGTTTTTACAGGTTAAGAACATTATAGATGATGAACACAGCTTGAATGGTAGATTTTAGGATGTGAAGGATATATTTTTGAGGAAGGGTTACCCCAAACCACGGGGGGGAACAATATTTGAAGAGAAAGGGTCCGGACAGGACACATTATCGTTTGGAGAGACGAGATAAATCAAAAGGGATTGTTTTTATCCACTAAGGTTAAAACTACACACAAAAATTTAAAAAAGCGCCCAAAACCGACGACATTTTTTAAAATGCTGGCCGCGGGAATTTTCGCTAAAAACCGCCGGTTTTTTTGGGTTTGCCACACCCCCCTACATTTTAAAGTACGGGAATAAAAAGGCAACCGGGGGAATATCACATGTTTTAAAATCCCCGGAATCCTGCAATTTCAAAAAAATGATCAAACAAAATCCGTGCTTAGACACACACCTTTTTTTATTGTTTCTGTGCAGCACTGTGTACCGTCGGATTTTTTAGCGGATTCTAATTACCGAATCTGCCAAAAATCTGATGTGAATACCCCTGCGGGGGAGACATACCTTAAGTAGTAAAACGGACAAATTTTAAATCAATCAAAAAATTTTTAAAACCATTTGTTTTTTTGTACCCAGTATTGGGGTTCATGAAGACTCAAAACCCTTCTGCCCCTTTTTTTTTACGGAAGGCTGGTCCCATTCATGATTTTTCGCTACCCTCTCTCAAAAATTTTGGGCCAGTTACAAAACTTTTCGATGGAGTTTGCTGCAGACCTCCTGTTCATTTTTTTTTTTAAACAGTGCTCTTTGCCAAAATTTAATGGGGTGAAAACACAGGAATTCGTAGGAATTAAAGGGGGGTTGTCCCACACATTGATACCTCTTACCCAGCCCGTTTTTTTTGGTTTCTTTTTAAAGTCAGGGGCGTGTTTAGGGCTTCCACTAGGCTGCAGAGAACCAGGTCTTACTAAGCAACCAGCGGGCAGCCATCAAAGAGTAAACAGGACTGTAGCTTACAATCATGCGGGGCAGCCTACAAGAGAGAAAACAGGCCCTGTAGCTATAGCGACCTGGGGAGCTGATGCAGCCCATCAAGGGGGGATATCTAGAATAGGTGGGCACGGTTAAGGGACACATATTCAAAGTGATTTGTTTTTGCAAGTTTTTTTTAAAAACATAAAAAGCCATTCTGAGTGGACAATCCCTTTAAATAACATAAAGCCACCCCACACATAAAACAATCTCTTGTTCCCCAAACAAAAAAAAAAGGGTTGAATTTGTCGGGGATTTGATTCATATCATTATCAAGTTCTGAAAATAACGAGGGGGTATGTGAAAAAAATACGAAACCATAGATGTTTGGACAACATTTTAACAGTAATCCATTTTTTTTAAATCTAGTTTATTCTTAAAATAGTTTCTTATGACCGGGGGCCATCTAAAACACTTTTATGGGCCCCGGGCCAGACTTTTACGGGGCCCCCCAACCAATTTTATCAGACTATCAAAATATGACTTTTCTGTTGCACATAGCAACCAACAGAGATCAAGCGACCAAACAGAGCTTAGCTTTTAAATTTTTTTCAAGCAGAAAATAAAATAAAAGCTGAGCCATTGGTTGCTAACAAAAACAAAAATTTGCCATTTGATAAAAAAAGGCCCCCTATGCTTAACCCCTAAAAACAATGACGCAACTGTATAGGACTTGCTTTTATGGGGAGAAGTTTTTATTTTGGGGGGGTTTGTTTGAGTTTAATTTAAACACTGCAAGTTTTTTTTAAAAAAAAAAAAGCACACAACAGGAAAAAAAAGGCTTTTCTGCATTTATTTTTTTTAAATATTTTTTAACCATTCACATTTTTCACTAAAAAACCCCTTTCTAATTTTAAAGGTTTTTAAAGGTCATATGGATACAAAATATTTTTACTTTTTTTTTTAATATATGCACAATTTAACTATTTTTAATTTTTTTTTACATTTTTTTTAAAAATATTTTTTTTTTTTAATCCCATTTAGGGGTAACTTTGAAGTCCCCTATGAAAGGCAGGGAAAACCCGATGAAGCCTCGATCACCCCATTTTAACCCTTTTATTGTTGAGGTCCAGGGTGCGCATAAACAAAGGGATTCCTGGCTCCATCGGGGGACTGGGACCCTGGTGACCCGAGGGGGCCTGAGGGGAAAAACTATGCTAACCCTGGGACCCAGATACTGCAGTGCTGTCGAAGCCTGTCGGGCGCACTGGGGTGTTACTCCAAAAACAGCCTATTTTATACTGATACATATTAATGTATTATCATACAGAAGTAAATTATTTTATACAGGAGGTTTTAAAACATTATGAAGGGAAAAAAAAAAAAAAAAAAAGTGTAAAATAATTTCCCAATGGAATAAAAAAAAACCCAAAAACAAATGAAAAAAAAAAAAAAATACATTTTAAAATTTAAAAATTAAAGTGATAATTACAACAAACCCCAAAAAAAACCCAAACCCCATTATATCCACTGACTGTAATAACATTAGAATTTAAAAGGTTATTTTTTGTATAAAAAATGGTTAAAAAAAATGCAAAAACACTTTTGTT
>JAODAL010047779.1:0-29583 GCA_025379985.1 Phyllomedusa bahiana | reverse complement strand
AAAATAAAAAAGTCACGTTGCAATATATGTCCATTAACAGTGTCCTACTCATTCCTAGGTATCCCCTCTTGTATGGTTGCATCAGCTCCTCAGGTCGCTTTAGCTATAGACCTGTTCAGTCTCTTCTGATAGGCTGCCAGCACTGGTTGCTTTAGCTACAAACCTGGTGTCCTCAGCAGCTTGTCACTTCAGGCCAAGAGTAGCCAATAAAGCCAGTAAACACTTAACTCAAAAATGAATCAGAGAAAACAAGACTGGGGCAAGATGAATCAATGTAGTGAGACAACCCCTTTAACTGAAGGCAACTATGGAGATGAATAATGACAGAGATGATAGGGAAATAAACAGAAGAGGACACATCTTGGTCTCATCAAATGAAGAAAAGAAAGCATCCATGAAGAGGAAACAAAGGAGGAAGAAGGACAACATCCAAAGCAGCTAAAATCAGTGTCGGACTGGGGTGCCTAAGGCCCACAGGTGGAGTTGACTAGGGGCCCACAGTTGAGCTGTTTCTGGGCCCACCTTACAGCATCTGTAAGTGACTGTACATGCCTCCTATACTCTGCGTCTTGCTTTCTGCCTCTCTTTTTCTGCTTTTTTGCCTCTTCTGGGGATGTACAGTATATGCAGTTAAAGAACAACTCCAGGTCTACCATGCTCTGGGGCCCAACGGGGATTTCCCCTATTCCCACGTGGGCCAGTCGAAGCCTGTCTGAGATGTCTTCCAATCTTACGAAAGATCAAGTGGATAAACAGTAATGATCTTTATTTATATAATGCCAAGATATTCTGCATCACTTTACAATTTAGAGGGTATAAGTATAGAAAAAAACATTACACAGTAAAAACAGCAACTAAGGATCATGGAAGGCCTGCATGAGAAGATGTATTCTCACGACACACTTAAAACTATGAATCTTATAACCCTGAAAAATTGAATCTAAGATCATCATCAGATCGCAGAGACCGTGTAAGGTAGTAGACAGAGGTGAGGGAGTAGATGTAGTGGGTGTAGCACTGTGGAGCTTTATGGGGGAGAGTGATTAATTTATGTTGTATTCTGTACTGAATGGGCAACCAGTACAGTGACTGACACAGGGTAGAGGCATCAGTATAGCGGCTAGAATGAAAGATGACCCTGGCTACTGTATTCAGGACAGATTGGAGAGGGGTGAGTTACAGCAGTCAATACCAGAAAGTATAAGAACAACAATAAGACATGGGTGGATTTTGGAGATGTTTTTGAGTTGCAGGTGACAGGAACGAGCAAGGAATTGGATATAGGGAGTGGATATAGGGACTGATCAGAATCTAGTATAACCCCAAGACAGCGGGCCTGTTGCCTAGGAGTTATGGTGGTACCACACACTGATACAGAAATAGCAGATGGGGGTTGGTTAGTAGACAAAAAGTTAGATGTTAGAGACAACAGACAGACAGTCATTGGTGCTTTTTGTAGCAGAGCAGGACGGGATGTCCACAGAGAGGGGTATAAATGAGTGTTATCAGCATAGAAGGCTGGTAACTGAACAGCAAAATCTGCTGACTGGTTTGTCCCGGGAGGGAGTTTTGTAGAGTATAAAAGGAATGGAGGACATAGAAATGACTATCTTGATGAACCCTTCAGAGGATGAGGAGAGACATAGAAACTGCAATAAGGACATAGTAAATAATGTGGTCAGAGAGTTAGGATTAGATCCAGAGAGAAAAGTGTTCTTGAGGCCAATGGCGCTGAGCATGTTGAGGAGAATGATTTGTGATTTACTGTGTCAAAACATGCTACTGAGAAGATCCAGAAGAAGAAGCAGCAACCAAACAAGTAGTTGCTCTGGAGATTTAGCTGTCAGGAGATCATTGTAACCAGTCAACATAGACTTATGCCTCCCTTGCTAGAGGCTAGCACAAGCTAGTGAGACCAGAAATGCTGTTCCCAGTCTGGGTCCCTTATTCTGTAAGATGCTGTAGTTTTAGAGTATTTAATGCTCAATCTGCCAGTTTGCAAGCAGGTAGTGGTAGATAGTGAGGCGGAGCAGACAAGAGGAGCTTGGATAATTCTTATTCTGTTCGTCTGGGTCAAGTGCTGAGAGAGATACGAGGAAGTGTGCGGAGGGGCACAGGATGGGTTTTTCTTTGGGGTCTGAGATATGATGTTTTGCCAGTTATTGTCGTGCAGTGGCAAGGTCTTCAGCACAGAAGTCAGTGACCGAGGGCTGCTGAGCTTAGAACCGAGGGAAAGAGATAAAATGTGCTAGACTAGAGTTGGCGCGATCGATTAAACGAAGTGGAATTCGTTTTTTATTTAGAATTCAGGGAAAAACTTCACGGTTCTGGAACGAGAGTCGAAACTTTGGGGTATCCATTCGGTCCGTGAACGAAGTGTGCTTTTGATTGATAAAATGGCCTCTGCGGAGCACATGGCGCTACAGGGGCAAAGCACTCCTGGGAGGAAGAAGGGCATTAGCATGCATGGAAATCGTGCAGAGATGAAGCCAATCAGAGACCGGCGGGATTCTGATTGGACGTCACGCACTATATTAGAACCGGCGCGCCGCTGGGAGCATCACACTCCTCTCACTGTACTGACGGATGGGAAAGGTGCTGCTGCGAGGATGATAGCCTTTCTGATAGAACTGATTTTGACACAGAGATTTTTGTGGGGTGGGGTCTGTTCTCAGCTTGTTCAGAGACTGTTCTTCTGAATGTTTATTCTGATTTTTGGGGTTTTGGATCTGAAATCCAGTGTGCGTCCACTGCAGCTGCATATACATTCAATATCCAAGTGGGATCATGCCCCAGTTTCCTGTTCGTATTAATTTTAAGAAAACAGCGCTTTTTACAATACAATTAACCCATCTTCTTTTCTTTGGATGCTCAATTCCTAATTGCGCAAATTACTCCCAGGGGGTTATTTAGCGTTGTTTGCTGGGTGTGCTGACAAAAATAAACCGTCTTTTTCAAACGCCAAAAATATATTTTTTTTTTGGTAGCCTAATTCACAAGAAAGGTTAATGTACAATTTATCTCTTTTTGTGTGGCGTGAAAATACGCATTGTAACACGCTACAAAAGCTACTAGAGAGTTTGTTGGTGGCTCGACTCAATTCTATTGCGCAACTGTACATCCAGGGAGTTAATTAAGCGTTGTTTTGCTGGTTTGGTGCTGACAAATACACGTCTTTTCAACGCAAACTATTATTTTTTTTTGGTAGCCACTAATACACAAGCAAATAAAGGTTAATACAATTTTATATCTTGTTGTGTGCGTAGAAATACGCCATTGTAACACGATACAAAGCTACTAGTGTGGTGGCTCTATTCTATTGCGCAATTTACATCCAGGGGTTTAATTAAGCGTTGTTCTTGCTGGTGTGATGACAATAAATAAAACCGTTCTGTTTTCACGCCCCAAATAATATATTTTTTGGTAGGCCTATTCACAAGCAAAGGTTAATTACCAATTTCTATCTCCTTGTTTGTGTGGGCGTAGACAATTACGCATTGTAAACACGCCTACAAAGCTACATAGTTTGTGGGTTGCTCAATTTATTGCGCAATTTACATCAGGGGTTAATTAAGCGGTGTTTCGTGAGTGTGCTGACAAAATATACCGTCTTTTTCAACGCCAAATATTATATTTTTTTTTTGGTTAGCTAATTCACAAGCAATGGTTAATTAACAATTGTATCTCTTGTTGTGTTGCGAGAAAGAAATAACGCCAGTGTAATACGCTACAAAAGCTATAGTTTGTGAGTGGCTCAATTCTATTGCGACAATTTACATCCAGGGTTTAATAAGCGTTGTTTTGCTGCTGTGACTGACCAAACAATAAAACGTCTTTTAAACACCGAAAATATATACATTTTTTCTTGTAGCATAAATTCACAAGCGAAGGTTAATAAGCCTGTTTGTGCTTTTACATTTCAGTAAAAACACACAGTGTTGTAAACCGACACACTACAAGTAAAATTTTTCCTGGCCATTTATGTGGAGCGCAATTATAACCAAAGGGTTACCCAAACTTGTTAATGGGTTCATTTGGAGTCAAAAGAACAGGGTGTATATTTATCATATAACAGATAGCTTCATAAAACAGTGTCTGTACATTTTAGAACCAAAACAGATATGTCAGACAGAGAAGGGTTGGCAGGCTCTGCAACTTAGCGAGTGGCAGTGGCACTAAAATTTCTGAAACGGCCCAGGTCGAGCACAGCTATTTTCTCGGGGACGTCGCAGCAGGGGTCAACTCGGTGTAGGCCACAACCTGCGCTGGTCATCTAGCGGCCGTGTGTTGTTCAGCAACCCAAAGGGTTCTTGATTGGTTGATAGGTCATCCTCTTCCTCCCAGATGACATACTGAACAAACCCAGCCATGAGTCGGTGGGAAACCTCAGACACAACACTCTAGTTGGAATTGGCCCGGGAGCGGCGTCAGCGGCCCTCACCTTGTCCTCAGCCCGCCTCTGTCCCATCCAGTTCCCTAGCAGGGATCTACTATGTGGTATGGGCTACAGCGCCCACTATATAGCGAGGATTGAACAATTTGAGGAGGGCAGTCAGAGCTACTTGGCAAGCGGAAGAAAATGGGGGCCAATACTCCCCAGCTTCTTGCAGTAGGGGCAAAGTTATTGATGTGGATGAGTGGCATGGGAGGGCAGGTGGTGAGAGGTCAGCCTAGGCTTACCAAGACCAGGTGTCGAGGACAGTGTTAGTGACGATGAAACACAAATAGATGATGACTTGTAGCCGACCGCAATTGCGGAGCCGGGTGAAGCAAGGGCTTCAATCATCGTTAGGAGAAGCGGGCTCAGCTTGCGCGGTCAGGCAGGCGGCGCAGCAGCTAGCAAGTGGGTTGTGTGAGCCGTGAGTCAGCAGGGTAGCAGCAGTGTGAGGTCGGGATGCAAGCGGCCACGGGGTGGTTGAAACCCGATTTGCAGGTCCAGACATGGGGGGGTTTGTTGGCGGCAAAGGGTGTCACTGCCTCATGCGACACCACGGCAAGCGGCGGCAGGTAGTCACTCAGTGCGAGCGGTTGGCGGATTAAAATCAGCTACTCGGCGGTGACGTGTAGGCAGTTCTTTGCTAAGACACCACGGGAGGAGCCGGAATATGGGTATTTTATATGTAGAATCTGTGGCAGAAGTGAAGCGTGGCCAGGGAGCGTAACGTTGGCACAACGGCCCTGCGTCAACACATGCAGCGTCACCATCGGTAGGCCTGGGAAGTAACGTTGGCTCAAGATGTGGTGTGGGTCCATCCCTGCCGCTTGCACGCAGCAGACAGGGGCCAGTGGCACGCATCGCCCTTTTTCAGCCAGTCAAGCCTCCACCACCACTGCAGAAGGCAGCTGTTTCTCTTTGACATCACCTCTAACGGTCCAGATGATCCTGCTACCTCGCTAATCAAATGGCGCAGCAGTCGTTCAGAGTGGCGACTTGTAAAGAGACAAGTCAGTCATGCCGTCCAACATCCTAAGGTGCGCAGTGACCCGTGCTCCTGTCCAAGTTGTTGGTACTGCAGTCCCTCCCTTTCCAAATGGTGGACTCAGTGCACCTTCAGAGAACTAATGGCTTGTGCGAGCCGAGATGGAGAGTTCCAAGCCGTATTTCTTTTACCTAATAAGCGCGGAGTACAGCACTTCATAAATATGTAGAACAGAAAGTGGTTCAGTCCTTGAAGGTGTTATCGGTTTGGTTCCAAGGGTTACACGGCAGCCGCGGACGTACTGGAGCTGTAACTACGGTCAGGGCCAGTACATGTCCTTTAAGCCCACTGGGTGACATGTGATTCCTGCCCAGGCACACCAACAACTTGGACAGGAGAGACGCGCTTTCTCTCCGAGTTGTCAAAACTGCTGCTTCCTGCGCAATGTATCCGCCTCCTCCTCCTTCCACCACCTCAACATCTCAGCCTCAAAGTATGCTCCATCATACAAACATTGTGTTGGGCACAGCTGGTGTCAGCAGTTTCTACACCTAGCTTGCCTCGGCGAAACGCAAGTCACACTGGGGCAGGAACCTGCTCCGCGTCATGCAGCAAAGAACATCGATGTGTGGCTTTCTCAGCGACCAAAGGCAAATGGAACCATGGGACGGACAATGGTGGAACAAGGTTGTCCGCGGGCTGCACGAGGAGGGTATGGTCCATGCGCCCTGCATGGCGCACGTGTTCCAATCCTGGTTGTAAAAAGTTCCTGAGTCTTCCACCGATCTTCAGAACATTCTGAAAACTTAGGACAGGAAACTGTGCATGCACTTTATCCATTACGTACAAAGCCAGTGAAACACCCTCCCTCGAGTTGCAGCGCAGTAAACCGGCCTCCCCCAACACGCTTGATATGCGATGTTCTCCCGCTGGAATTCCCAGGGACTGCACATGTTGGATCCGACAGTATGAACAGAGAAAGAAAGGCCATTATCGATTTTTGATGATCCAGGCAGACAGAAAGTACTACCCCTCGTGTAACTTTGATGTCAGCCTAGTGGAATGATCATGCGTGACAACTGCCGTTTGTTTGAGGCCAATTCGGGATGGACGCCACGTTTTTTGTCAGTCGCCGGACTACGGGATGAATTAACGTCATCTACACCACTGCTTCATGTCCTGGAAACAGATGTGAAAAAATTCTGGTCTGGGCAGGGGAATGAGAGTGTGGCGACTCATCTCGTGGCCACATGAGTCGGTGGGGACTGAATTGGAGGGAGGAGTGAGGAGGAGGACATTGGAAGCAGGATGCATTGTATGGTGAAAAATGAGTGGATTTCTACCCAGGTGACAAGAGACGGAGGAGCAGGAGCAGCTGGTAGGAGGTGGATGGAGATGAGGAAGACGAGGCAGCTGACTCCATGCACCGTGGCAGTATACAGTGGAAATGGAGGCAGGGAGCCCCTCGAGTAACTTGTGCAGATGTTCCGCAGCATGCTTATTTGCCTGGCTAGTTGACAGCCGAATAGTCAGCATCCCGGCAGAGGGATGACTTCTGGCTCTACACCCTATTGGACCATCGCTAACCGTCCAAAATGGAGCCTTTTTCCAGCTATTGGAGGGAAAGACAAAACTCAAATACTATAGGGAAATCCTCCAGTAATAGTTGGCCGTTGCTATGTGCCGGGGCATCGTAACCTCTCTCTGACAGGTCTGAACGGGGGTTCCTCAGCGCTCACGTACTACTGCCGTGGTGTGGGGGAAGGTGGGGGGGTAGGAGCTCAGTACCAGCTCCATCAGCACAGTTAACCTATGTATGGAGTCACTAATGAGCAGGCTTCCCTTCACCCGCCTAGTGGGGAGGGGCAGATCACAGAGCAGAAGCAGCAGCAGGACATGGAGAAATTCCCTGAACCACAGGTTTGTGGGCCTACTTGGACAGCACTCTGCCACACCCAGTTAGAAGATACGCTGGAATTACTGGGCAGCAAAACTGGATGTGTGGCCGCAACTTGCCGACCGTAGTTAGGAGTCTTGCGTGGCAGGAAGCTGTTCCTGCCCGGCCTGTAGTGTGGCATTAGAGCGGGTGTTCAGTGCAGGCGCGGGGCCAGATCCGTTACCCAAGGAGAACCCGCTTTGTCCACGGGAAATGTTTGAACGACTGACCTTTGTCAAGATGAATCAGGCGTCGGTTCGGCACCAGGGATTTCCACACACCAATTGCCTTTGGCGCTGTCTGGGTTCAAACTACCTGCTCAGCCACTATTCTGAGGCCCACGCCACCCGCACTGATGCCACACATCTGCTGATAGTTTCTCCCTACTCTGCCTACCACCGTCTTACCAGGGACTGTATTGCCACCCACCTCAACACTCTGTCATTGTGCCACTCTATGTGCTCATGCTTGCTGCTGCTGTTGCTGTTGCTCGTCGACATCACACTGTCTCCTCGTGTCATTGTGCCACTCCTGCGGGCATGGTACGTGTTTTGCCACCTACAGAATTGTCATTGTGCCACTCTCTGGAACTCATGCTGTTGCTCCTGTCATTACACCTCCACTCTATGTCATTTGCCTCACTGCCTGGACCTCAATGCTGCTGCCGCCCGTGTCCTCGCTCTCAGTCATTGTGCCGGCTCTTGTTGGCCTAATACTATATTTGCCTCCTGCAGAATGTCATTGTGCAGCTTCTGAACCTCATGTTGCTGCTGTGACTCCTGTCGTGCCTCCTACACTGTGTCATTGTGCCACTGTCTGACCCTCTCATGTGCTGCCGTGGATGCTGCCGTGGCCTCCACACTGTGGCCTAATCCTGTTTTTGCCAACCTCAGAATTTGTCATTGTGCACTGTCTGACCTCATGCTGCTGATGTGGTCTGCTGCACGTGTGCCCTCCTCACTGTGTCATGGTGCCAATGGTTCTGACTTTTGCTGCTGCTGTTTCTCCTTGCCGTTGCCCTCCACACTGTGTCATTGTACCACTCTTTGGCCTACTCCTTTTTGCCAGCTCCAGGACATTTGTCATTGTGCCACTGTCCTGACCTCATGCTGCTGCCACCGTGACCTCCCACACTGGTGTCATTGTGCACTCTGCGGGCCTGGTACTGTTTTCGCCACTTCCAGAATGTCATTGTGCCATCTTGTCTGACCTCATTGATGCTGTGGCTGCCGCGGTACTCCACACTCTGTCACTAATGTTGCCACCTGAGCTCTCAGTTTTTTTTTTCCAGCTTTTGCTGCCATGACTTTATCAGGCTACGTTCCTGCTTCAGTTTTTGGTCAGTTTTGCCCCCATAAGTGCCCAGGGCATTTTATAGTGAAGCGATTCTAAGAGCGGGCGGCAGCATGTGCGTGTCATACTAAAACACAACATTGAAATGAAGCCCAAAACCCAAAGCTCCCTCTGCATATTTAAGCATGGCAAAAACGTTCTACAGCACCCTGCACTCTGGGCAGCCTGGAAATAGCTGTTTTTTAACGTGATTCGTGCCGAAGTAATTCGGACCGAAACGAATTTTGTCGGAAAATTCGGCGAAGTGACCGAACCGAATTTTTGAGAAATTCGCCCATCTCTAGCCTAGACACATCTTGAATTTTTCATAAGAAAACAAGTATTGTATTTAGACTATAGTGACGTGCTATACAAGTTTATGGAAACTAGCTACAATTGTGTTTTCCAGTACAATGTGTTTTCTTGTTCATGTTTAGATGTTCTTTACCTCATTTAAAGAAAGTCACATAATTAATTGTGGAGGTTTCATTAATGAACATTTAAAGAAAAGGAAAATGTAAAAATTGTGCAGTCATTTCTTTAGGTGTATCTCCAGTTGTCAAAGAGGTCATGTCTTTCATATTTTTTTTTTAATTTATAATTGCATTCCAAGAGCCATAACTTATTTTAACCCCTTACCACCACAGTCAGTTTTGACCTCTGTGATGGAGCTCCATTTTTCAAATCTGACATGTGTCATTTTATGTAGAATAACTTTTTGATAGTTTTACCTATCCATGTGATTCAGGGAATATTTTCTCGTGACATTAAGTTAGTAATAAATGTTGGTCCATACCAATGTTCCATTTTCAAAGTTCAAAAATTTCTGCATGTCAGACAAACAGTTATTCCACACAAAATAGTTTATAACTAGCATCTACTATATGTCTGCTGTATGTTATTATAATTTTTTTACTTGTCTTTTTATTTTTTTTTACGAAATTAGAGGCTTAGAAATTAAGTAACAACTTTTCACATTTTCAAGAAAATTTGCAACACATATTTTTTGGGGACCAGTCCAAATTTGACATGAGTATTAAGGGGCCTATATATTATACATCCCCATGAATAACCCCATCTAAAAAACTGCACAACTTGAAGCATTTAGGACATTTATTACACTTCTAGGTGTTTAACAGGAATTAAAGCAAAGTTGAAGTGTAAAAAATGTCACTTTGTTTTGCAGATTTTCAATTTGTATCCATTATTCACTGGAACACAGTGGATGTGACCAGGGGAATGCAACTCAATATTGATTCCCACAATTCTGCCATATGTGGCTCTAGTGCGCTATTTGACCCAACTACAAGCCACAAAATAGGAGGTGCACCTACTGGACTTTGGGGTTTCATTTTCATTAGGATTTTCTTTAGGCACCATTTCAGTTTTGCGGATAACGTAACACTCTAAACAGATCTCAATTGGGAAACTGCACCCCTTACAGAATATTTCCAGGGCTGTAGTGAGTATATTGATCCCACAGGTGTTTCACAAACTATTTTAGCGTTAGGCTGTGAAAATGAAAAAATATTTTTTTTCCAATAATATGCAGTTTTAGCTGAAAATAATTAATTTTAATGAGGAATCCTCAAGAAAGCACCCCAAAATGTGTTACACAATTTCTTACAAGTTCGGCAATACCCTATATGTGGGTGTAAAACTCTGTTTTGGGCGTATGGCAGGGACATACTAGGGAGGGAGCGCTATGTGGATTTTGGAAGGCAGATTTTGGTGGGTGCCATGTCGCCTTTGCAAAACTCCCAAAGTACCAGAATAGGTGAAAATTTACAGGGAATTCATCTAGTGGTGTATTGTGCATTTCGGGCCCACGTGCGTTTAACAGGTTTTTTTCATTGGGCCGTGAAAATGGAAAAGAAAACAGCAATTTTGCCATTGTTTCTTGGGTTTAATTTTTACAGCGTTTGCCATGCGGTATGAATGAAATTATAACTTTACTATGCAGGTTGGTACAATTCCAACAATATAAATTGTATACAATTTTCTACTTTTACACAATGGAAATGCTTTTGTAAAAAAATTTGTTTTTATGTTGTCATAGTCTGACAGCCATAACTTTTCTATATTTCTGTATGTGGAGCTGATTAAAGGCCTGTTTTTTTGTGGGATGAGTTGACATTTCTATTGGTAGCATTTTGGGGCTCATATGAAACATCATGTTTTTATTATTATTTATTTTTAATTTTTATTCACCATGATATGTTATCTTTATTCAGCAGGTTGATACGATTACAGTGATACAAATGTGCATATTTGTTTTATGTTCTACTGATTTTACACAATAAAAGCACTATTATTTATAAAAGAATACACATTTTGCATAGCCATAATCTAGGAGCCATAACTGTTAGTTTTTGGTATACTGAGCCATCTAAGGGCTTGTTTTTTGTGGGCTGAGTTGACGTTTTCATTGGAACAATTTGGGGTAACAAATGACTTTTTGATTGCCTTTTAATATGTTTTTAGGAAGTAGAATCAAGAAAATATAGCAAGTGTCTTTTATTTTTTACAGCGTTCAACAGGCAGTATAAATTACATGTTAATTTTACCCTGTGGGGCAATATGATTACAGCGATACTCAATTTCTTTTTTCTTTTTTTTTTTAAACCTGTTTTTATTTGAAAACATTTTTCAATATACAACAGAAAAACTGGGTGCAAAATGACATACCACATAAACAATCATATAACAATTCACAGTCTATCATTTTGAGAGATAACCATAGCTGGATTAAGCTGAGAAGTTCGAGAATGTTATTCTAAATGATTATCTCATGTTACATAGCAGTATGTCTCAAACAGGATAATATTAACTTGTAGTCAGTTAAACATCTTAAAAACTATTAAACATTGTGGTAAAAAATAATAAAAAAAAAAAAAAAAAGGAGGGGATTATAGTGGAAGCACCGTGGGCGAAAAGTAACATAGCAATTTTTCTCGTGGCAACTGAATTTCTTGAGTCTACTTATATTCCCCAAGCAAGCCCCCAGACCCACAAGAACCAAACCCCAGGCTGCATCATGTTATTTTTAATCTACCCAATGAATTAGCGATGAAAGCTTTCAGATACCAACTTGTATCTTTAAAGGGGATCATTATTCGTTGGATTTTCCTCATTTTCTAAACAGTTTTCGATGAATGGTCTCCATTTTTGAAAAAATTTTCCTGTCTGTGTATTTTTTGCCATTTCGGTTTCCACTTGAACCATGCATGTAATATTTAATTTGATTAAATATTTCAAGGGTACCTGGAGGGTCTGGCTCCAGCTATTTATTTAGAAGACATCGTTTGGTTGCTAGTAAGATTATATGAAGCAAATTAGGGAATTTAGTGCCTTCTGGGAAATCATGAAATAGGAGGATATTTGGGGATAAATTAACTTTGATCCCTAACCTGGCTTTTAGTTGTTCAGTTATTATTTTCCACAATCGCTGGGATGCTCCACACATCCACATTCCATGAATCATAGTTGATTTTGGCTGAGAGCATTTGGGGCAAGCGGTTATTCGGTTTGGGGCTAAAGAATGCGGGGGAATATCAAATCTATAGATTGCATGGTGTATGAATTTAAAGTGCGTTTCCCTCCACTTCTCACTGATAACAGCCTTGTGTATGTTATTCCACCCTTTTAAATTTATTTGAGGGATATTAACACCCGGAAACTCCCTTTACCATTTTGCAAAAAGTTTTTCATGCCAATCATCTGAATCTTTTTTTCTCAGTTTGTTGTATATTAACGACAGCGACGCTTTTACTGAGGTCAGTTCAATTGAGGAATCTAAAGGGCTAATGGGTAGTTCCCTGTTAAGGTTTAATATTTTTGATTTGATAAAGCCAATAATTTGTCTATGGCTAAGAAATGAGAGTTAGGCAAATTATACTTAGTTCTTAATCTTGGAAAGAGAAAAAGTCGTGTTGTTGAACATCATAAAGATTACGAAGACAATTCAGCCCCTTTTCCTCCCATATTCTAAAGTGGTTATTATGAATTCCTTGTGGAAATTCTGGGTGGTATGTAAAAGGTATGTATTTACTTATAGAAAAGGGGATGTTATATAGTTTCCTACTGTCTTTCCATGCTGCTATAGTGTCTTTCATAGGGACACTTCCCTTGATGTGCTGGGGTAGAGATGCAAATTTGGTATGTAGGAGAGCTGACAAATTCCATGGGTTTGCCAGATCTGTTTCTATGCTAAAATTAGAAAAAAAAGGAGGTTTTGTTGATCCAATCAATGCAATGTCTGAAAAGGCATGCCAGGTTGTATTTCCTCACATCTGGAAATTCATCCCCCCCCCTGCCCCCTCGGCAACATTAATTTAGCCAGGCGATCCTAGACGTTTCGAGCCCCATATAAACCTTGAAAAGGCAGCTTGGATAATCTTAACGTCTGAATGTTTTAAAAAGAAGAGGATTTGTTTGGAGAGGATACAGAAGTTTTGGAAAGCTCATCATTTTAACCAAATGACATTTTGCCAATAGCGGGAGGAGAGTTTCTTCTCCATCTGTGCAATTCTCTTCCCACTTTCAGAATAATGGGAGGGAAATTTAATCTATATAGAGAATCTGGGGTTTGTCCAATTTGGATACCTAAATATTTTATTGCGGATTTGGCTATTGTTACAGAATTTTGTACATAAGGGGGCAAAGCAGTGTTTGGTCTCTTAGCGATGTTCAAGAGTTCTGATTTAGACTCATTAATTTTAAAACCGGAAAGACGGCTAAATACCCGAGTTGATGTAGTAGGGATTCCAGGTCTAAGTCCGGGTTTTTCATTACTCAATTTCTATCAGTTTCTTGTAGCACTTTAAAGAAAAAAAAAAAAAATTGTTTAAAACAATATTTATGCATCGCTGTATTCTCTATTCATAACTTTTTCACTTTTTTCCATATATGGAGATTTGTAAGGGCTTGTTTTTAACAAATTGACGTTTTGGGGTTTATATGACCTTTATTTACATGACTTTTTAAACACTTATTCCATTTAATGTGCAGCAGGATGAACAAAAATCGCAATGTCATTTTTTTTTTTTTTTTTACAGCGCTCATTGCGCAGGTTAAATAACATGGCAGAATTATAAGCTAGGTCGTTACATGCACAGCAACACCAAATATGTGTACACTTTTATTTTTTAACTTTTCACCTGCGATTGGAATTTGTAATGGGGAAAGGGTGGTATACTTGTTTTACTTTATTTTTGTGTGTTTGTGTTTTTTACTTATTTTTTATTTACTGTTTTACTGTTTGTAAGTCCTATAGAGGACTTGACTCTCAGATATTTATATTGCTACAGCAATAGAAAGCAGTACATGACTGTACTGCTATGTATTACGTCTGTCAATCACTGTCAATCACTATCTCTCTGAAATCAAAAATCAATTAGGCTGTGCACATCCATATATTTTGAAAAACGTAAGCATAGGTGCACACTGAAAAGGCAATAGCATACATCTAATACAAATATCAGTGGCACACTAAAAACTAAGTAAAACATCAAGGTATATAGGAATATTGGAAATGCATTACTGCTAAGGAAAATATGAAAAACCTGGGACTCTTAGTTTACAGTTTTTGATCAAAAATTGTATTAAGCTCACCTCCCAATAGCGTCAAGGGGATCCCAGCACAGGTGAGTCCCTAACACTGAACATGTTACCTCACTAGGAGTCCATTCAGACTACAACATCTCAGGGAGTGATAGGAACCTGCTACTGAATTATCCTGCACTATTATCGTTAGCAGTAATGCATTTCCAATATTCCTATATACCTTGATGTTTTACTTAGTTTTTAGTGTGCTACTGATATTTGTATTAGATGTATGCTATTGCCTTTTCAGTGTGCACCTATGCTTACGTTTTTCAAAATATATGGATGTGCACAGCCTAATTGATTTTTGAAGTCTATTTGAGGAATGGCAGCCTCATTGGCTTGCTGCACTCCGGCTACCTCTTTTAAACTAGTGCAGGATAATTCAGTAGCAGGTTCCTATCACTCCCTGAGATGTTGTAGTCTGAATGGACTCCTAGTGAGGTAACATGTTCAGTGTTAGGGACTCACCTGTACTGGGATCCCCTTGACACTATTGGGAGGTGAGCTTAATACAATCTTTAATCAAACACTGTAAACTAAGAGTCCCAGGTTTTTCATATTTTCCTTAGCAGTAATGCATTTCCAATATTCCTATATACCTTGATGTTTCACTATCTCTCTGGGCATGGTCGGTCATGGTGATGTCATAGGCAACTTTCTTAGGGTTCCAGGTTGCTATGGAACCCATAGGTACCCCGCAATCGCACCATGGTGTGCCAATGGAGACAGAGGGAGCTCTTTCCCCTAGCTGGCATACATTTGACTGCGGCATCTAACAGGTTAATTGGCAGATACCGGAGTAAGCTGTGATCGTGGCTGATAGAGCATGAAGACAGCTGTAAAATACAAAGCCCGCATGATCTCCTGGACGTATGCATATGTCCATTTACTATTTACAGGAATACTTTATCACAATGAATGTATGGGTATGTCCATGAGTGTAACTATAGCCATAACAGCCATAGCAACTGCTATAGGGTCCAGAGGTTGAAGGGGCCCACTCAAATGTAAAAACATCCTTTTTGTAGGGAACAAGTAGTTGGTGGCTTTCCCTGATATATAGTGGTATTGCTTATACCTCTAATTATTACTATTTATGCTGTGTTATTATTATGGGAGGAGCCCCATATAATTTTGCTATGGGGCCCTATGAATTCTCATTATGCCTCTGGGTATGTTCAAACTCTGAAAGGGGTTAAAAGACTGGAGCATGTTTACATTACTTACTGACAAGCTCTGTAGCCTTGTGCACTGCAGTTTACAAACCTCCAGCACTTATTTCACTGTAACAGGCTCAGCTGGGAATAACAGATCTGATATGCCAATCACGGCTATAGACACATCAACAGCCTTACTATGAAGTGTGAGTTTGAGGCTGCCTATGTAAAACAGCATGGTGAGACAACCCACTCCCAATCTTTAAAGTGATAAGTAGTAGCCAGATTCTACTAATTAAATGCACAGGATTAATTAATCATCAACAAGTGTGACCTTCTCTATAAGAGCAGAAGTTTGCTGGTCAGGAGCATTTACTCATATGCTTACACAATGCCAAGACTTAAAGACATCAGCAATGATCTTAGAGAAGCACTTCTAGAAAGGAATATAAGCAAATTTTCGAACAACTTTAAGTCCTTCTTTCTACAGTAAGAAAGATAATTGACAGGTAGAAAACATTAAAGATCAATGACAATCTTTCCATGAGTCAGCATCCTAGCAAATTCACCACAATGACCATGCAATGCTAAAAACCCAGGAACTATGTCTCAGACTCTACAGGCCTCAGTCAGCATCCCTTGCACTGATCAATCGCAGCTGGCTGCAAGCCAACCCTGCATGTGAATGAGGAGGGCGGCACTTGTGGCCCTCCTCTCCATTCATTTCTATGGGACCTTCTGAATATAGCTGAGAGTATGAGCTCAGCTATATTTGGGATCACCAATAGAAGTGAATCAAGAGGATGGTTACAAGGCCCCCTCACCCTCCCTTGTCATTCACATGCACAGTTGGCTCACAGTTAGCTGTGAATGACCAGTGCAGGGGATTTTACCTCATGTTAAAAAGTGAAGGTTTGGCCCAAAGTGGGTCATGTACTAGGAAAGTGGTCAAAACACACCAGCAAATATAAAACAACATGGCTGAAGCAGAAAAAAAATTAGGATATGATCAACTCAAAGTTCAACCAATTAAAATGCGTTGAACCTTAAGGGTATGTTCACACGGATTAATTCCGGGCTGTCCTTCTCGGTTTAATTGTGCTGCAATATGGCCAAAGTACGGCCCACAATTATGGTAAAATCATAATACTCGTTGTGTGCTATGATTTACAGCTTATTCCCTGACATGTACTGCACGCCAGAAGAAAGAAGTGACATGTTACTTCTTCCCACCATGGAAGACAACAGTGAATGGGGGCTGACAGAGTGCTTTAGAAGTACACGCTGGCCACCGCTTACTTATAAAACACCTGTCATATAGCAGCGCGCACAGTACGCGCCACTATACGCCGGCTATAAGCCGTGTTAACTCACCTTAAGAGAGCTGTGCAAAAATGAATGATCACAAACCTTGATGAACTGTAGCAAATATTGTCAAGAAGAGTTTGCCAAATTTCTTCCAGAACAATATAAGAGACTGATAAAAAAAATGATCACTTTGAGTAATTGCTATTAAAGGTGTTTTTACAACCAGTTGATTCCTTGGGTGTTTTTTAATGTTGCACACACTGCTTCTGCATTTTAGTCTATAGTTTTTTGGTAACCCCTTAATGACCCTGGATATATGAGTACGTCTTAGGGTCGCTAAGATGCTGTGTAGCGGGATCGCAGCACGATCCCGCTACATAGCCATCGAGTGTCAGCTGCTAATTGCAGCTAAGGCCTGGCTGTTACAGCGTGTGGTGGAGCCGCCGCCGCCCCGTGCTGTTTAACTACACATGGCTGTGGCGTCTAAATGAATGCACCGTTCCTCACTCCGATCGGAGCCCCAATGGCGATATCGCATGGTCCCGATCAGTGAACACAGCAGCGGGAAGCTTTGTGAAGGCTTCCATCACTGCCATGTTTTCGGTTTCACTACTTCCTGCCCCAAGCAGGGAGTGGGGAAACTGCTATATTAGTACACCCTAATTGTCTAAACAATCGCGGCTTTAGTGTTGAAGCACCCTAGGGAGACTCAAAGTTACAGTAAAGAAAAAAAAAAGTTTTAATGTTTAAAAAAAAAAAATTATAAGTTTAAATAACCCCCCTTTTGCCATTTTACAAAAAATAAAATAATAAACAAGTTACACATATTTGGTCTGATGTGTTAAAATATAACATAATTTATCCTGTATGCTGAACACCGTAGAAGAAAAGATTCCAAACGGCAACATTGCAGTAATTTTGCATCCAAACTGGACACATGTATTCCAAACTGCTACCAATAAAAAGTATGCTTCAGCCTGCAAAAAATGCAACATCACTCAAGTCCGTAGGTGTTCAAAAAAGTTATTGGTCACAGAAAATGGCACCACAGCGCAAATTTCAAAAACCAAATATGGAGCAAGTAAGGTTTTTTCACATTTTGTTCCACTTGGAATTTTTTTGCGGTTTCCCAGTATATTCTGTAGTACGCTGAATAACACCATTAGAAAGTACATCTTGTCCCGCAAATTAAAAGCCCTCATATGTCTAGGTAGGTGGAAAAATAAAAAAAGTTATGGCTCTTGGAAGGCAGGGAGGGAAAAACGAATGTGTCAATCAAAAAAAAACGCAAAGTCCTTAACATTGACACTTTGAAATCTGTTGTTTGTTGTTGCTCATCTGAGTTTATATTTATCTAATTTTAAGTCCTTTTAAAGGGCCAATGTTTCTTTATAATATTTGTATTTACACATAAAACCATAGCATTCAAATTAGAGTGTGCTTTCTTTTTTTTATGACTGTGTACAAGCAGTCCCCAAGTTACAAACACCTGACTTACATATGACTCATGTTGGATGGAGGCTATTATTGGGCATGATACAGAGCGTGACATCAGATCATGAGTCATGCCCCATTTACATTAGTCCCAGATGTTTTGGCTCTCCCACGCTCCTTTAGCAGTGTTGCATGCAATACACTGCAGCTACGTGCACATGTGCAATCTCTTTCTCTGAATGTGACGGGAAGAAAGCCAACCGGGGTCAAAATCTTGCACATATATCTGGACTTGCATTGTCATTTACAATATTTCACTTGTTTGTTGCACCATAGAGAGTTATAATACCTGATCATCTGTTGTAAATAAATGCTATACGTTCAGTTAATTCAAGACGAGGTGGATTTACTGAAGTCTTCCGAGGGAAAGAAAATCCTCCCACTGGGTTCCCCATAAACTCACATAACCAGTATGTAAGTTACCAATGTTATTCCTTGAGGAACAGAAAGTGAGTAGGAATCTTCTGAACAGGGGGAAAGACAGTAAAATAAATGCTACAAGGGTATTAGCCCTCCCCTATACTATGTAAAAAAAAATTTGGCTGGAGTTACACTTAAAAAACTTACCTGTACCAACTTACATACAAATTCAACTTATGAACAAACCTACAGAACCTATCTTGTTCGAAACCCTGGGACTACCGTTATATATTCATTTAATATCTTCTATAGTAAATGCTAATGTTCCCCATGAAATAACAATTTGGACCATCTTTTCTTATATCTTTCTTTTGTGCTTCCCCTGTTATTTCTCCTACAAATTCATTACTAATCTGTCAGATGTGTGTTACCAGCTAGGGGTTTGTCCTGATCAATCTGACATTGTCCAATCAGTGCTAGCAGAGTCAGTGTGTGCAGAGACACATACCTCTGAAAACTGGAATGGTAACACCCATCTGGCAGATTCAGTTAGACATTTCTGGAGGGACTAATAGAGGAACAGTACAACACAGAGTTATAAGAGAAGATGCTCCAATGGACATATTAGGAGATATCATGGGTCCTTTTTAAGATCACAGACTTTGGTCTTGCCCTTGAAAACATATTTGGATACTGAACTGCAATCAATTTTGCTGGGACAGTGGACTATATGGTGCCTGATGTGAATGGATAAGTAGTTCCCTGCAATTTAGCCGATGTCTTAATGTTTCTGGTCCTGCATGACTGTAACGTTTCAAGGCTTTATTTGAGTAAACATAGTACAAGAAGCAAAGATAGACACTTGAAACGAAGATGGGAAGGTGGATCCTTGGGCCCGCAGATGCAGGCTCCACCTACCGCAGCCAGGGAAGTAAGGCCTAGGGTCACCGATCCAGAGGCTGTAGACGACAGGCAAAGGCCAGGGCCACCGTGGGACGAGAGACAACAGCGGACACAGGTCACCACCAGGAGGGACAGCTCAGGAACACGGAAACCTTCCAGGCGGCACGGCTCAGGAACACTGGGACCCTCCAGGCGGCACGGCTCAGGAACACTGGGACCCTCCAGGCGGCACGGCTCAGGAACACTGGGACCCTCCAGGCGGCACGGCTCAGGAACACTGGGACCCTCCAGGCGGCACGGCTCAGGAACACTGGGATCCTCCAGGCGGCTCGGCTCAGGAACACTGGGCTCCTCCAGGCGGCACGGCTCAGGAACACTGGGACCCTCCAGCCGCGGCACAGCTCAGGAACACTGGGACCCTCCAGCCGCGGCACGGCTCAGGCACACAGGAACAAACGTAGAAACTCCCCAGGAACACAGCAAGGACAGGAAGCAAGCGACTTGAGGCAGGGAAGCGGGCCTTGGCCCTGCAACACCAATACTCAGGCCCAGACTGTTGGTAGGAGGCGTCTTTTATAGGAGTCAGCAGATGAGGAAGTGCTGCACCTGGCCCAGCCCAGTTTGAGGTGTTAACTGTTGCAGCACTGAACAGAATTAGCAAATTCCAACCGCCAGGATCAAACACACAATTGCATGCAGGCAGGAGGCAGAGGAATTTGCAGATCGTGACAATGACGTGTTTGTATGGCTCTGCTGTGTGCACAGGATATTTGTCTCTAGTCTATATGACAGACACTGGGTGGTGACAATTATAGTGCTGAAGTGGACTGGTATTCATTTGTTTTATCTTAAATACAATGCTTACTGGTGAGTGTTAGTACCATCGTACACTAATGGATGAAACACACTGTTGTGTGAAGAACATCATTAGGAAGGTCAATATGTTACTGTAATTTTGCAATGCAGAAGTCCAGTAAAAGTGCTTACATTTACCAGATTTTATTGGCTGCACTGGTTGCATCATAAACTGTAAGCATATTTTTCTTTTTCATTTCTTCTGTAAAGATCCTGCCAGGCACTTAGGAGTCAGGAGACACATCAGACATAGTCTTTGTGGAGGACCTTAGGATGCCCCCATCATATTATAGTAAGTAAATGAATTGAAATTCTACCCTGGATGAACTTTGTGATGCAAGTGGTTATCCCGTTAATCATTTTCATACTAAAAGTTCTGAAAGGCTGTTAAAGGGTATTGCATAACCTCTTTTTTAAATGGCTAAGAATGGCATCAGATAATAAAAGAAGTCATATTCACCATATTCAACATTGCAGGTGGCTCCATACTGTAAGCTAATTCCTGACATTCACTTCCGATGACATCAGGCAATGGCACATGATTACCACAGCTAGTCAATGTTGAAAATCCGTGGCAATTCTTTTTAATCAATGCAAAGTTATACAAATTTTTATTCACTTAGATTGTGAAGACATTTCATATAACATAGTTCTCCATTTGCATTGATTCCATGAGGTAAACAAAGTATAACATGCAAATCCAATGTGATACATGCAGAGAGACATTTTGGCCAATGGTGTCCTTCTTCTAGTCACATCTGAGAAGGAATGTAAAAAAATAAAATAATTATACCAAAAAAAAAAAAGAGGAGGGGAAGAAAGAGAGACTGACTACAAAGAAACAATGGGGGAGGGGTTAAGAAATAGATTATGGATTTAGGGATCTGGGAAAATAGATACTGAGAGGTCAGAATCTGGAAATAGAAGCATATAAAAGTGTGTTAAAGAAACTAATACATCAGGGTTTATGATGAACCAAGAATAACATGGCAAAAAGGTACCGATGCGATTTAATATGTAGGCATAACATAAAGGGTATATCTAAGTAGGTTGGACTGTATAGATAAGTAAACTGACAGAGGTATGTAAGAAGTGAGGAGGAGGAGGAAGAGACAGGACATAGGTGGAGGGTATATGAAAAGAAATTCATAGGTACAAAGTAACAGAGTAAGGCTCCATAATATGCTTAACAACATTCTGACCTTCTCCCCAGAACTGGGGTTTCATCGTAATCATGTCCGTGAGGGAATCACTTCTATGCAAGTTGGAGAAGGGTCTCTTTGAGAGCTCTAGCCTGCCATTCTTAGAGTATATCGTGTCTGCTCAGGGCCTACAAATGGATCCCACCAAACAATCTGCCGTGTTGAATTGACCTCGCCCCGTGGGTCTCCAAGCATCCCAACACTTCACTGGCTTTGTGAACTACTATCACCAGATTATTCTGCATTTATCCACCCTGGTGGTGCCCATCATCTCTCTGACCAAGAAAAGCAACAACCCCGGTTATGATATCCGGAAGCGGAAGCAGCCTTCTCCCAGTTAAAGTCTGCCTTTGTATCAGCTACAATGCTCCATCATCCAGACTCGGAGAAGCCCTTCTTCTTAGAAGTAGATGTAGCGTAGTGCCTATGGCCCACCAGAGAAGTTGATTTTAGGGGCCCACTGTGTCTCCCTGCCTCCGTCACCTGTACGGTGTCCCAACCGGTCTCGCTTCAATTTATACAGACTGGGGTGATGACATCATCACACTAACCTGTAATCAAGATGGGGTGGTGGGGCTTCTGAGTCTCCCTCACCTAATTGCAGAATAACACAGGGTAGAAAACATAAAAGGTCTAAAAATTATAACTTTTATATAAATTAAAATATATATATCTATAACACAGTACTAAGTATAAAACCACTAAATAATGGTCATACAGTTACCAAATAACACTGCTACACAAAACCAGTATCCCAAGGCTAATATAACCAAAAATTCCACAAAGACCATATACTGCCACACCATGACCACATACTGACTTAATAATGCCACCACATATCACTACCACATAGTGAATGAATAATACAGGACACCATTACTGAATGTAAACCATTACACTATGACCAATATTACCGCCATACAGTGAACATATAGTGGTAGATACCGATTGTAGGCATGCGCTCTGCACACATTTAAGTGATTACAGTAAATTTACATGCAGGAATTCACCAGAGATGTCTTCTCTGATGAGTCATTCCCTTTTCTGATGAGTAGGTAGGTAGATATAAAAACCCCCTCAAGGTATAGCCCATGTAGGTAGGTAGGTAAATGAAGCACCTGTTTGTAGGTAGACCCCCTTTAGGTATATACAACCCCCTGTAGGTATATATGCTCCTTAAAGGTGTATACAGCCCTGTCTAGGTGTATACATGCCCCCAGTAGGAATATAGAGGCTGCTGTAGGTATACATGCCCTATGTAGATATATATGCTCCCTGTAGGTATATATGTCCCTTGCAGGCATAAATATCAACTGTAGGTATTCATATCCCCTGCTGGTATATAGCATCTCCTGTAGGTATATAGAGCCCCCTGTAGGTATATACAAATCCCCTCTATCCATATACATGCCCCCTGTAGTTGTAAACTGTCCCATGTAGCTGTATACATGCCCACTGTAATATGCAGCATGCTGTAGCCATATACTGCCCCCTATAGTTGTATATATTCCCCATGTAGTTGTAAACTGCCTCCTGTAGCCATATACCTGCCCTATGTAGCTGTATACATGCCCCCTGTAGTCATATACTGCCCCCTGTAGCCGTATACTGCCCCCTGTAGCCATATATATGCCCCCTGTAGTTGTATATGGCCCGCTTCAGCTGTATACATGCCCCCTGTAGCCATCTACATGCAAGTTGTAGTCGTAAACTGCCCTATGTAGCCATATACATGCCCTCTGTAGGCATATACATACCCACTGTAGCTGTATGCTGCCCCCTGTAGCCAAATACATGCCTCCTGTAGTCGTATATACATGCCCCCTGTTCATTAAACATTTTTTTAAAAGTTACTCACGTCTCCTCATTCCCTCGCTGAGCAGCTCACACCAGGAGCTTGCATCTGGTGTGGGGGCATGATGTCATCACGTTGCCTATGCCAAGACATAAGCTCCCAGCATCTCCAAGGTCTAGGACTTGATTGGTACAACATGCCGACTGCACTGCTTAATACCATGGGGCACACTGGAACGGAACTCAAGGCCAAACAGGAGATAACTGGCAACCCAGTGGACCCTGAAATCCATGGCAGTGGGCCCCGGAGCCTATGGACCATGGCAGTAAGCAACGCAGGAGTCGTGATGTACCGATAACGCCGCCTGTGCTGCTGGGTGTGTATGTGTCGGACTCAGGGCCCACTAGAGGATCCTCCGGTGGCCGCCAGTCCAACGCTAAATAGACATCTCCCTACTCGGAGCCGTCCTATCCCAAAAGAATGCCAAAGGCAAGACTGTAACTTGTAGCTTCTTCTCAAGACCTTTTGCTCTGCCGAGAGGAACTACTCCATTGGGACAGAGAATTGCTAGTCATTAACCCCTTAGCATATTTGGATGTTCCTGAACGTCCAGAAGCAGAGTCCGTACAATAAGAACACAAAGTCAGATGTATATTATAGCTGACTCCGTGCGCTGTCGGCAACAACTGTAGCTCGCTCCGGGCGGCGGCAGCAATTAACACCTTAGCTACCACAGTCAATCATAACCACAGCAGCTAAGGTAAAGACAGAGGGAGGGAGTTCTCTCTATCTCTATCTGGTCCCCTTATCTGATCTGTAACGTCACCACACTGGTCAGATTGCTGAAGTCAATTCCCCTATCGGGACAAGTATAAATATTGTTAAAATTTTTGAAAAAGTGAAATAAAAAGTAAAATACAAAAAAATAAAAATAAACACACTCCCTTTCCCCATTACAGAAGCCAATTGCCCAAAAAGAGATCAAAAACAAAGAAAATTATGAATATTTGGTATCACCGCAAGCGTAACAACCAAGCCTATAAATCTGCGACACTATTTAACCTGCATGATGAACTCTGTAAAAAAGAAAAAAAGAAAAACAATGGCAGAATTGGAATAAAAAACTATCAAAAAGTCAAATAAACCCTAAGTGGTACCAATGAAAACATCAGTTCATCCTGCAATAACAAAGCCTTTACACAGCTCCGTATCCGTCAACATAAACAACTTTTGTCTATCAGTATATAGTGATGCATAAATATTTATTTACACAATAAAAACAATTTTTTTTAAAGTGCTACAACATTAAAAAACTATATACATTGCTGTAACTGCAACAACTCTAAAACTAACAAGTTATGAATACTGCACAGTGAACGCTGTAAAAAATAAAAAACAAACACTAACAGAATTGCTGTATTTTCTTCATTCTGACTCCCAAAAAACAGATTAAAAGAAGATCAAAAAGTCATGTCCCCCAAAAAATACCAATAAAAACGTCAACTCAACCCGCAAAACACAAGCCCATACACAGCAAAAAAAAGTTATGGCTACCAGACTTTTGCAATGCAAAAACGAGGTTTGTTTTTTATTTAAATGTGTTTTTGTTGTATAAAAGCAGTAAAATATAAAAAAAAATGTAAATTTGATATAGCTGTAATCATATCAACCTGCTGAGTAAATTTAACATGTCATTTATACCACTCTGTGACCGCTGTAAAAATAAAAATAAAAAACTCTACCAAGATTGCTGTATTTTGTTCATCCTGCCTCCCAAAAACCTTGGTAAAAAGCAATCAAAGTGTCATATGAACCCCACAATGGTACCAAAGAAAAAGTCTACTCATCCCGGAAAAAAAACAAGCTTTTATACAGCTATACAACATAAAAACACGGGGCCACATGTAGCTTTTATACAGCTATACAACATAAAAACACAGGGCCACATGTATGAGAACTGTCAGAGCGCTCCTTTCATTTCATATAGTGCTCTAAAAAAAATTAATGGGGCACTCTGATTGGAGTTTTCATACATGTCCCTCACAATTTTTTACAAACGCATTTCTATAGTGTTCATGTAGTAAAACATAAAAAACTTTATAAAATTGATATTGTTGTAATTGTACCAATCCGTACAGTAAAGTTATTATGTCATTTATACCACGCTGTAAAATGAAACCCAAAAAAACAATGGTGGAATCGCTGTTTTTTTTCCATTTTCACGGCCCAATGCTAAAAAACTGTAGCACAATACACCCCTAGATGAGATCCATGAGGGGTTTTGAATCCAAAATTAGATGACTTCTGGAATGTTTCACCTGTTCTAGTACTTTGGGGCTTTGCAAATGCAACATGGCATCCACCAACATCTGCTTTTTTAAAACCCAAATAGCCCTCCCTCCTGGTACGCCCTGCCATACGCCCAAACAGCAGTTTACACTCACACATAAGGTATAACCAAACTTGGAAGAATTTACTTGGAAGAAAGTGCTTTTTCCAGCATTCCTTGTAAAAATGAAATATTTTCAGCTAAAATGCATTTTATTAGAATTTTTTCTTTCGTTAAAAAATCTGTGAAACACCTGTGGGGTCAATATTCTCACTACATCCCTGGATATGTTCCTTAAGGGGTGTAGTTTCTTAAAAGAGGTCTTTTTAGGGTGTTTACTAAGTTTTGGCACCTTAGGTGGCATCTAAAAAATATTCTAATGAAAATGAGACCCCAAAATTCAGTAACTGCTCCTCCTACTCTGGGGCTTGTGGTTGAGTCAATTAACACACTAAGGACACATATGGGATTTCTCTAAAAATGGAAGAATCAGCTAAATCAATATTGAGTTGTGTTTCCCTGTTATCATCTATTGTGTCCCTTTAAATAATGGATACAAATTTAAAATCTGCAAAAAAAGGGAATTTTGAAATTTTACCTACAAATTGCTTTAATTTCTGTGAAACCCCCAAATGGTTAACAAACTTCCTAAATGCTGTTTTGAATACTTTAAGGGGTGCAGTTTTTTGGATGGAGTCATGATTGGGGGTAATTATTATACAAGCCCCTCAAAGCCATGTCAGAACTGAACTGGTCCCTAAAAAATCCGGGTTTGACATTTTCTTGAAAATTTTTAAATTTGCTGCTAAATTCATAGAAAAATAAAAAGACTTTTATAAAATAATGCCAATGTACATTAGACATATAGTAGATGCTAGTTATAAACTATTTTGTATGGTATAACTATCTGTCTTACACACAGAAATGTTTGAACTTTGAAAAGGTCAAATGTTTACAAATTTTGATATTTTTCACAAATAAACAAGGATCGAAAGGACCAAAATGTAGTACTAACTTAAAGCACAATGTCATGAGAGAAAAATATCTAAATCACATAGATAGGTAAAAGTATCAAAAAGTTATTCCCACATAAGGTGACATGTTAGATTTGAAAAGTGGGGCTCTGTCTTTGGTTCAAAACTGGCTGCCCCCTTAAGGGGTTAAATTGGCCTTGAGGCCATGCTTCTCGAATCGACTTTCACTCGGGATTTTCTTAGGTCCCTCAGCCTAATCTCTCTATTGGTGGCCAACCCTTCTTCATGATGTCAAGGACTTTGTAGCTACTTGCCCAAACAAAGTCTTTTACCAAAGACCCAGTGGCATCTTGACTTCTCTGCTGGTGCCCGAAGCTCGCTGGAGCCATATAGCCATGGACTTTGTAACTCACCTTCCTCACTTCTTAGGCTGCGTGGTTGTCTGGGTCATTGTGGCTTGTTTCTCCAAGATGGAGCACATTACACCTCTCCCAGGTCTTTTTTCTGCAGCTTTCTCCATATTCCTTAAGCACATCTTTCACCTGCACGGGATGCCTACTCATATGGTCTCTGACAAAGGGTTGCAGTTTACATCCAGTTTTTGGAGGTCCCTCTGTTCTCAGCTTCACATCAAGGTCAATCTGTCGTCCGCATGCCATCCTCAGATCAATGGTCAGGTGGAACATAGCAACCAAATACTAGGGAACTAAACTTTCTGTCGACACAACAGGATGACTGGGTGATCTTGCTCCCCTGGGCCGAGTTCACCTACAATAACCATATAACCTCTCCATTCCATTGTGTTTGACCAATACCCTCGACTTCCTCTACTGCTTGCTGCCACCACAGAGATGCCAGAGCTTGGACCAGAGCTTGCTCAGACTGGGGGCTCAGTCTGGCTCTCCTCCAAGCTTATATGCCTAAGAGTTTCCAGTCTAATTTTGGCTCCTTGTTTTCTTGGACCCTTCTCCAGCGAATCAACCCAGTCTCCTGCAAGCTTAGTCTACCCCCCATCCTCACACATCTCGAATGCCTTTCATGTGTCTCTTTTCAAACCATTGTTCCTCAACTGCTATTCCTACAAGGCTTTGTTTCCTTCTACGGTGGCCAGCTCTGAAGAGTCTTTCAAGGTTAAAGAGATCCTAGATATAAAGCCGCCTAAGGGTAAGGTGTACTACCTTATAGACTGGAAAGGTTATGACCCTAAAGAGAGGTCCTGGGAGCCTCGGGAGAACTTTAACATCCCATCGTTAATTGGTAAATCTCACGGGATCAAGGTCCAAGAAAAAGGGGGCCCTAAAAGGGGTGTACTATAACGGGATGCAGTGTGGGACGTGTGCCAGTCCACAATTGCGCCTGTTCCTTTGCCCGGAAGTCTTGGGTGCCAGGACGTGCCGCAGACCAACGCACTGACTGCGGCACGTAAAGGCACTCTGCTTCTGTTCCCCAACACACCACTCACCTCTTCCTCGCTCCTTGCCAGCAAGCTGCCTTGTCTTCTGCTCCTCTGTACAGCTCCATGCCGTGGCCATCCACAAGCAGATCCCCCTCCTGTTTAGGGTGTCCCATTGTGACACCTAGGATGGAGTTTCATGGACACCTTTAGATTTAGGTAAATGTTTAATAATCTACCTGGGAAGATGAGAACCTTCTGGCTGCAGTATCTGGACCTAACAAGGATTGAAAAGCTTCCAAAGCTTCCAGCCTAACTGGATTATGGAGGTTATCTCTTTTAGACATTCTTTTTCATAATTTGACGTTTCTTAGGGCACACAGTACTAAGTCTTGCTCCTCTTCCCAAAATGCCAACCAGCCCACATACAATTGGTCCCCCCACCAGCATACATACAATATCTACCTCCAAATCTTCCCATGGTCACGTGACTCGTAACTTTCTAAAATAAACAACACTATAACCACAAGCAAGAAAGTAAGGCAGCCACAAAGATACCCTTAATCACAGGGTCAGGGATAGGTGTAGACCTGATGTAGATATCCTTTCTTAGCAACCTCTCTGTCTCCCACGGACCTTCAAACATAACAATGCACTGTGATTCTATTCAAAAGATTAGAATGCTTTATTATGGACTGACATGATTTTTTAAAGGGTATAGGCGTGATCATACAGAGAAGGTAGGCATATTACAATCCAATCAAAGATAAGTATATAGCATAAGATATAGGTTACAATCCAATCAGTGTCTTAATGTAAAGATATCATTTAATTATTAAAATCATGACACCTCCCATCTACCAAAAAAATAAAAATGAATACTCTGACATCTGCCTTAGTTACACTAATCTAATAACCTTAAACAAGCAGCAGCTATGACCTGTTATTCAAATGCCACAGTCAGACCAAATGCCTCTTAGACCAAATATTATGATGTGAGCGGAACAGAACATGTCCTTGTATCCTAGTCAGAAATTCATACAGAATATTACACAAAGATTTAAGTTTGAAGAAGACAAGATGGAAGCCATAAATTAAAATGATTGTCAAACTATCAAACTTATATTCAATTCTGTTTCATTCCTCTCTCTGATAATTTTAAATCATTTTAATTCCAATACATAGTACCCCTGATGTTCATCAAGAAGGGCTGTTTTTTGTTGGTTACCCGCAGCATTATCAATGTTAATATTCATGACATTTTGTCCTTTGGACCGTTTGGGCCCCTTTGAAACTTTTCTCATGAGTATACCGATACCTTTGATCAAGATCCAGATGATGAGGCAAATAATAAAAATTTGGGTGATGATGTGGGCTATTCCGCTGAACCACCCAGAGATGCCACTGAACCAATTGAGTGGGTTAAGCTAGGAGAACCCTTTACCTGCTGGGCCTCCATTATGCTTACCCTGAAACATGTAAAAATCTATTCTATACTGTAGAACCTTAAAACTTTGG
>JAODAL010047778.1:0-29586 GCA_025379985.1 Phyllomedusa bahiana | reverse complement strand
TCACATGACAACATTGGGAACATGATTAAAAATTCCGTATAAAATGTAAACACTTGAAACAACAAACGACATTGTTTACATGTTTCATATCATTAAAGATCCTTACTGATAGCTATAAGTAAGGATTTTTAATGATCCAAATAGGTAAGTGATGTAGTTTGTTGTTTCAGGTTTATACATTTGTATCAGTGATTTTTTTTTTTTTTACAGCAAGAAATAAATAAGGTATTTTACTGGTGCTGGATTACCTTCTCTTTATTTAATTTGATTAGCAGTACCTGTTGTTATCAAACCTCTTAGTCCCTATGACAGCAGTAAGGGGCCGTTCACAGGATTTAAATGTTCAGCGCAGACTTGCCAGCGTGGAATTTGAATGAGTAAACGACACAGAATGGCTGAAGTAGATTCTGCCTCATATACTTCAGTATTTGACAGCGCGTAAATGCCTCAAAGAATTGACATGTCAATTCTTTTCCACATGCTAGTAGTACATGCCGATAAAAGCTCAAGTAAAATGTTACATTGCAATCAATTTGAGCTGTGCTTGTACTTTGTTTGATGCTTATTAGGGGTGTTTTTTAGCATGAAAATAAGCATAAAAACTCTTAATTTTTTGCAAATTGTTTCTATATTTTGTTAAATAAGTAATGACACAATATTATTTATCGTGTTTTTATCAGAGATTGTAATTACCTCATTTTTAGCCCTTCTAAGCACCAAATGACCAAATGTTTTTTGTGTCTTGATATTTAAAATCATAAAATTGAAAAAGCGTGTGCTTTCCTTTTCTCATCACATGTGAGGGCTTGCTTTGTTTTGGGGTAACCTGTAGTTTTTCTTAGTTCCACTTGAGATACATATCACTGATCACTTTTCATGGCAAATTTTTAAGCAGGTGGGATGATCAAATAATTATATATATATATATATATATATACTATATATAATATATTATATATATATATTATTACAATCACCTTTTCAGATAAATTAGGTTATGTCTTAATAAATTTGACTGTTGTAGACGTGGCAATTACAATCTGTTTTATTTTTAATACTGTTAATATAGCATATTCTCCCTGAAAGTAATCACTTTTGATTTGGAGAACATAATTTAGAGGAAGTGGTAAACTTTTACCTTACAGTTCTGAACTGTTATACTGCAGCATACACAGCACAACAATAAATTAAAGAATTGTAAAGGATATAAATGTGTCATTGTAGAAAAAGTTGGAGTGATAATAAAATTACGGAGGGTTCCTAAATGATTCTGGAGGATATTATTACTAGAAGTCTGGATATCCCAATGGATAACACAAATACATTCAAGGCAGACCAAAGAAAGTGATCTCTCAGGAGAACATGTTGGCTTTAAAACCCAATATACGAGCTGAGTCGGTTCTTTAGCTGAGTGTGTTGACATAATCTTTCACTATGCCCGCACATCATCTTTCATCGGCTTTTACAAACCCATTCAATCCATCGTCTGGCTGTAGCACAATTAAACGGTGGTTTTATTTGTAAAACTGATCTTTTGCATAGACCAAGCCAAGACTAGCAGCTCAGGATAGAAAGATAGATGAAGGAAAAAAGTCGCATAAGGTTTTATGTTTTTAGCTATTAATATTTTGTTAGCTGGCAGCTGATAAATCTGTCATGCAATATTCTGCATTTTAACTTTACCATTGATAACAAATCTGATCATTAACACTTTCATTGAAAGGAATGTGATACAGGACAACTGCATGATAATTCATTGCATCTCTAAAGCAGAAGTGCACACCCTTATTTTGGTTTGGAGACCTCTTTGTTATATTGTTCTAGGTAAAGGGACCAGAATAAAATGTATACTGCTTAAACTAAAACTAGTAAATGTAAATTATTTAAAAGTACTAGTCTGGGGTACATATAGTATCTCACAAAAGTGAGTGCACCCCTCACATTTTTGTAAATATTGTATCATATCTTTTCAAGGGCCAACACTGAAGATCTGACACTTTGATATGAAATAAATTGCCAGCGTACAGCTGGTATAACAGTGTAAATTTGGTGCACCATTAAAATAACTTAACACACAGCCATCAATTTTTAAACCACTGGCAACAAAAGTGAGTACACCGTTAAGTGATAGTGGACAAATTAATTTGGTGCACCATTAAAATAACTTAACACACAGCCATCAATTTTTAAACTACTGGCAACAAAAGTGAGTACACCGTTAAGTGATAGTGGACAAATTGTGCCCAAAGTATCAATATTTTATGTGGCCACAATTATTTTCAAGCACTGCCTTAAAGGGGTTGTCTCACTACATTGATTCATCGTACCTCAGTCCTGTTTTCTTGGTTTCATTTTGAATTCAGGGGAGTGTTTACTGGCTTCCACTAGTCTGCAGTAGAAGCCAGGTCTGTAGCTATAGCAACCAGTGCTGACAGCCTATCATGAGAGACTGAACTGGTCTGTAGCTATAGCTACCCAGGAGCTGATGCAGCCCATACAAGAGGGGATATCTAGAAATAGGTAGGACACTTTTAATTACAAATTGCAAAATGACTTTTTTTTCAAATCTTTAACCTAAAAATCAACCCTTTAGTGAGAAACCTTTTTAACAACTTGGACATGGAGTTACTAGACTTCACAGTTTAAAAGCCACCGGGCATCCTTTTTCACCCCTCCATAACAACTTCAAGGAGCTGGGGATTTTTAAGCCTGGGCTCCTCCATCCCTTTTTAAAGAGATCCCCACAGATGCTCAATAGGGGCTAGGTCTGGGGACACGCTTGGCCAATTTGGCACCCTTAACCTTATGTTCTTTAGCAAGGCAGTGGTTGTCTAGGAGGTATGTTTGGGGTTATCGTGTTGGAATGCCGCCCTGGTGCCAGTTTCCAAAGGGAGCTGATCCTATTTGCTTCAGTGTGTCACAGCACAGGTTGACATTTATGGTTTCCTCAATGGAAGGTAAACACGGGCTATCATGCAGCCCCAAAACTCATGACCCCACCCCATTTTTTGACTGGAAAGCAAGACACACTTGTCTTTGAACTCTCTTTCGGGTTTCCACCACACATGCTTTAAACCCAAACTGAACCAAAAAAGTTTATCTTGGGTCTCACAACCACGGGACATATTCCAGAAAGCCAAGCCTTATCTTTTTATCTTGCAAACTTTTTGCGGTTTTTTCCTTGTGCATCATCTTTAAAAGATGCTTCCTTCTGGTATGACAGCCATGCAAACCAATCTGATACAGGCTTCCCCCCCCCACTCCTGTAACCTTTGCAGCATTGCTGGCAGCACTCTATTTTGAGAAGACAATCTCTGGAGATGACACTGAGCATTTGCACTCAACTTCTTTGGCAGACCTTGGTGAGGCCTGTTCTGGAACCTGTCTTGTTAAACTGCTGTATGGTCTTGGCCACCATCTGCGCACAATTTTCGGGGGTGTTGAAATCTTTTTTTTTTGGGCCACCCTTAGTAGGCAACAATTCTTTTTTCAGATCCTACAGAGTTCTTTGTCTAGGTGCCATTGGGTGACCAAATAAAATGTGAAGTGAAACCCCAAAATTTAAACAAAAAGTTTCCCCGGTCACTGCATGGGGGAAAATGGCAAATTGGACAAAATTTAACATAGGGATGTACTCACTGTTTTTGCCAGCGGCTTAGACATTGATGACTGAGTTTTGACTATTTGGGGAAAACCCCAAATGTATACTTTATTCAAGCAAAACACGACTATTTTACTTTGAAAACCAAGATCATATCTTAAATGTTGCCCCCATGAAAATATATAATAAAATTTTTACAAAAATGTAGAAGGTACTCACATACTTGGGGAAAAAATTTATCAAGGCAGTTGCGCCAAAATTTTCTGTTCAATTTTGCACCAAAAACAAGTTTTTTTTCGCCACTTTTACTGGGGTTTTTTAGACAGTTTAGCCAAAAAAGGGGCATAGCTTCATAAAGGGGGGTTTTGGTTTTCACAGGTGGTGACTTAAATGCAAACAAAAAATGCTCCAAATCTGCAACCAAAATTCTGGCATAAAGTTAACTTGAAATGGTAAAACTTAGACAACGTTTAAACCTGCACCAGATTTATCAACACTATATAAAATGTGGTGCATTATAAGGGGTATGTTCACACAGCGTTTTTCACTCCATAAAAAAAACCTTTTCAGATGCGTCCCCAGTCCATCAGAACGCCCCCAGAGATCATCTAACAATTAGCATGTGCTTATCACTCCCCCCGGCAAGAAAAACATGCAGGGGCTTTTCACACGAGAGATCGCCGCTGCGGTTTGCATCGCGCCTGTCGGTTTGCTTACGGATGCGATCAAAGAATTGCATGTCATTTCTTTGATCGCACCCAAGATGGGCCCAACAACGCGATGCAAACACCTCCTAATTGTTAATGACTCTGGGTCCGTTCTAATGGACCCAGAGTCGCATCTGAAAAGCGTATGTTCATACGGAGGCAAGAAGTTTACGCTGTCTAAAAGTAAGACACTATTGATAAATCTGCCCCTGTATATTTTAGGCCCCATTCAACCTTTCATTTAATTACTCGAAAGTGTATCCAAAGGAAAAAATGAAATAATTTTTCCCATTGGGTACGGGGAAGGGTCTACATGGCCATAAAACTCCATAGGGCAAATGTATGCACTTTCTGCATTGGATTAAAATGCATTGTCTTTTTGCCCTCATCATTCTCCTACTGTAATGTCCATTGGGATTAATTTTTCACAGTATACCATAATAACTACAAAAAAGGCAAAAATAATATTTTAAAGGGGGCCATAGGTAACTTTTATAATTTTTGAGACACAAAAAAAAAAAAGCACCTCTTTTTAAGGGGAGTTTCTGTGGCAGGTGGATTCCTTTGTTTTGATCAGTTAGATGCCACTGTTGACAATGGCCTCTAATGTCTTAAATAGTACAGATCTAAGTTATCTCTGATCTTGGCCATTGCCATTAGAAGCAACTGTCAACAATAACCTTTTGTGTCTGCCTCATCATTATGCTGTACATTTTTAGCACAGCCCAACAAAATGCCAAAACACTGTAAAAGTTTTTAAAAAAGGGTCAATTTAGGTTAATATAGCCATTTTGTTGTCATTTTAGGGGGTGCTGGGAAAATTTAATTAGGAAAACAGCAGTAAAAAAAAATGTATTTTTTAAACATTCCCCCGCAACCATCCGTTCATATAAAAATAATTTCTTTACTGCATACAAAAACACAATTTGTTAATACAGGGACCAGTCACATACCTACAGGCTATATCTCTTTAAAAGGTCCCGTTAAGTGTGCTTATTGGGTTTAAGCAAAAATTTTGGGACTGACCTGTCCAAAAACCCAAAAAATTTCCTTTTTAAAGGGGGGGGTTTTCATACCCCTTTCTCCTTTTGCATCCCTTTTTGTAAAAAGTCTTTTAGTATACTTTTGAGTAGTTGCTAGTTTAAACCCCCCCTTCCTTAAAGGGAAGGTCATAATAAAAAGGGCTTTTAAAATTTTTTTTCCCTCCTTCCCTTAAGAAACCAAAAAACCCTTTTTTTTTTTTCCCCCTACAAAGACGTAGGGAAGGCTTTTTTTGCAAAACAAATGTACTTCTAATTGGTTAAATTACCATAGAATAAACAAAGGGAAAAGGGAAAAAAAAATTCTAAGGAAAAAAATTGAAAAAACATATTTGTACCATTTTTGCGGGAGGTTTTTATAGCGTTCATTTTTTGGGAAAAAATGAAGTGTTATTTTGAAACTACGGGGTTGATACACATTTTTCCATCATTTTTGGGTCCCGGGAAAAAAAATTTAAAATTTCCCAAATTCTGTTTTTGAAATTTGTGTCCTTTCGCCCCAATAGTTTTTTTTAAACAAACCCCACCTACGGACGAGTGGGGGGCTTTTTTTGAAAGCAAAAAGTGTCCTTTTTATGGGCTAGCAATTCCAAAAAAGCATGCAAATTTTATTCCAATTTTTAAAAGGACATGAAATGACCAAAAACCCAGTATTGGTTTTTTGGAATTTTTTTTTCTTCAAAGGGTTTTTCAGCGTAGGGAAAAAATGTTATGTTTTTAAATTGGATAAAGACTTTTTCGGATCCCAACAAAGAAATTTAAATTTTTAATTTTTTTGTTATTTAAAATTTTTTTTATTTGAAAAAAGGGAAAAAGGGGGGTGATTTGAACTTTTAAACTTTTTTACACTTTAAAAACCCTTTTTAAATTTTTATTTTAAAACTTAAAGCTTTGTTCCCCCACCGGCTTATTCACCAAAGGAATTGTGCGCTCAAAAAATCCGGGGGTGAATAAGGGGGGGGGGGCGGGGCCCCAAGCCCCGGGGGGGGCCCCCGCTCCCCGACCCCAAAAGCAATGCTTTGGTTTCCCGGCGCGTACACGCCATAAATAATGTTTCCAATTAAATTTCTTTCTCCCCCCCCCGTCGGATTTCGCCGAGCGGGGGGGAAAGCGACGGAACCCAAACTTTCTTTTAATGAAGCTTTGGATTACCGAAATTTCCCTCCAACGGTTTGGGCCCGCCGTACTGCGCGCAAACCCGGGGGCGGAGTCCCTTCGGCAATCCCGGAGAAATAAGCCGTGGAACGAGGCCTTAGTCCCCCCTATCCGCTTCACCACTAGGGGGCATAAATTAGTTAAAACACTTAATGCTTTGCATATCCCAAGCTTTAGGGTGTACAAAGAGGGGGCGTTTTCCCCCCACTTCCTGCCTGGGTCCAGAAGGGGGGAAAAATTTCAAAAACATGAGGGCGTTTGGAAAAAGCTTTCAAAAGACTTCCTGTTTTTGGGGAAAAAAGGGTTTAAAGGGGTTTTTACCACATTTTTAAAAAACCCAATACTGGCTGGGGTTTTCTGCGGGAAAGTGAATGAGGGGGGTTTTCCCCTCATTCTTTTTCTATGGGAGCTTTCTGTCAGGGGGAAAATTGGAAAAGGACCCCTGTGGATCCCCCTAAAGGGGATGAAAATTGGGAACCACACCTTTAAATTTTGATCTAAGGGAAACCTTTCTGGTTTTCACCAGAGCCCACCAAAAAGGGGCGGGTTAAATTTTTCTGCAGGAGACTCCCAGGTCACTACCCCTTTACATGGCCACTAAATAGTGCAAAAAAAATGCAGCATGGTACGGGGAGCAGCTGCCCTGAGACAGGGTTTAAAGGGGCCCCAGGCAGATAGGCTGGGGGCAGGCAGCGGGAAAAAAAGGTTTTCCAGGTCACTCATTAGTAATATTAGGGCAGGCGTCAGGCAAAGAATAATCAAGGTCACAGGCATGGGATAAAATCCAAATAGCATAAATTTAGAAAAGAAATAACTAAAAGAAGCACACCAATACATTGGCAGGAAGTGCAGGGGGCAGTTCCTTAATAAAAGGTAATCACTGAAAGAAAAAATCCCTAATAAAATCTAACAAACTTTGTTTTAATATATCTTAAAATCAGCATACCCCTTCATTGTCACAAACACAATAACACTAATAGGGGCAGTGCTAGTAAGAGAGAGGCAAAAACATCAATAAGACAAACTATATCTAAATGTCATTATTAGAGATGGGCGAATTTCTCAAAAATTCGATTCGGTCACTTCGCCGAATTTTCCGACAAAATTCGTTTCGTTCCACGAATTACCTCGGCACGAATCGCTTAAAAATCGGGCTATTTCCAGGCTGCACAGAGCCTCAGGAGCTGTAGAACGTTTGTGCCATGGCTTACATATGTCAGAGGGAGCTTGGTTTGGTCTTCATACAATGTTGTGTTTTTAGTATGACACGCACATGACCGGACCCTGCCGCCCGCTCCTTAGAATCGCTTCACTATAAAATGCCCTGGGCCACTTATGGGGGCAAAACTGACCAAAAAACTGAAGCAGGAACGTAGCCTGATAAAGTCTGGCAGCAAAAGCTGGGAAAAAAAACAAACTGAGAGCTCAGGTGGCAACTATTAGTGAACATAGTGTGGAGTGTGACGGCGGCAGCCCACAGCAGCAATGAGTCAGGACAGTGGCACAATTGACATTCTGGAAGTGGCAAAACAGTACCGGGCCCCGCAGGAGTGGCACAATGACACAGTGTGGAGGTCACTGTGGCAGAAGCATGAGGTAAGGATGTTGCACAATGACAAATACTGGAGCTGGCAAAAAAGGATTAGGCCAAAGAGTGGTACAATGACACAGTGTGGAGGGCAAGGCAGGAGCAACAGCAGCAGCATAAGGTCGACAAGTGCAACAAAGACTCAGTGTGGAGGGCAACGGCTGCAGCCACATAGCAGCATCGAGGCAGACAGTGGCACAATGACCAATTCTGGAGGTGGCAAAAACAGGAGTAGGTCCACCAGTGTGGATGGCACGGCAGCAGCCAACGCAGCACATGAGGTCAGGACAGTTGCACACATGACAACCAGTGTGGGGAAAAAAAGGGCACGAACAGGAGTCACAGCAGCAAGCATGAGGTCAGAGAGTGCACAATGACATTCTGCAGTGGCAAAATAGTATTAGGCCCACAGACCCGAGCGTCACAATGACTGAGAGCGGGAAGGTCACGGCGGCAGCCAGCATGCAGGTCCAGGCAGTGGCACAATGACAGAGAGTGGAGGTGATGACAGGAGCAACAGCATGAGGTCGTCAGAGTGGCACAATGACATTCTGTAGGTGGCACAACGTACCGGCCCTGCAGAGTGGCACAATGACACAGTTGCTGTAGGCTCACGGCAGCACCACACAGCCTCATGAGTCCCAGACAGTGGCACAATGAACAAATTCTGGAGGTGGCAAAAACAGGAGTAGGCCACAGGTGAGGGCAACGGCAGCAGCCACGTCAGCAGCATGGATGTCAGACGATGCAACAATGACACAGAGTGTGGAGGGCACGACAGGAGTCCAACATGCAGCATTCATTAGGTCATAGAGTGGCACAATGACATTCTGCAGGTGGCAAAAAAGTATTAGTGCCACAGAGCGGCTACAATGACCTGAGACGGAATGTCATGGCGCAGCAGCATGAGGGTCAGGCAAGTGGCAACAATAACAGAGAGTGAGTTGATTACAGAGCAACAGCATGATCTCAGTAGAGAGTCACAATGACATTCTGGAGGTGGCAAAACCAGTACCAGGTCCGCATAGTGGCACAATTACACAGTGTGGATGTCACGGCAAACCGCAACAGCAGCATGCAGCCTGTAAGCACATAGAGTGGCACAATGACAGAGTGTTGAGGTGGGTGGCAAACCATCACCTGGTAAAGACGGTGTAGTGCAGATGGAGAAACTATCAGCGCCTATGAGAGGCAGTCAGGCGTGTGGCGCATCATAATAGTGGCTGAGGCAGGTAGTTTTGAACCGCAGACAGATGCCTAAGAGCATTGGTGAGTGGAAATCCTGCCGATCCACCCAGATTCCCATCTTGACAAAAGTCAGTCGTCAATCATTTCCCGTGGACAAGCGGGTTCTCCTTGGGTAACGATGGCCCCCCCGCCGCACTGAACACCCCGCTCTGATGCACACTACTGGCCGGGCAGGACAGCTTCACGACTGCAAACTCGGCAAGTTGCGGCCCACAAATCCAGTTTGGCTGCCCAAGTAGTCCAGCCGCATCTTCTAACTGGGGTGGCGAGAGTGCTGTCCAAGTAGCCACAACCTGTTTGGTTTCAGGAATGCTCCATGTGCTTCTGTCTGCTAGCTGCTGCAGGTGACTGCCCCCTACACTAGGCGGGATGAAGGAATCTGCTCCTTAGTGGACTCCATGACATAGGTTACAGCAGATGGAGCGGTACTGCTCTACCCCCCCACCTCCCCCAGCAGCCGGCGGCAGTAGTATACGTTGAGCGCTGAGGAACCCCCGGTCAGACCTGTCAGAGGAGGGACGATGCCGCACAAAGGCAGCGCCAACTGATTCACGGGAGGATTTCCCTATAGTAATTAGTTTGTCTCCCCTCTCAATACTGGGAAAATGGCTCCCATTTGGACTCGGTAAGCGAGGGTCCAATAGGGTGGAGACCAGAATCGATCCCTCTCCGGATGCTGACTATTAGGCCTGTCACTAGCCAGGGCAAATAAGCATTCTCCCTGACAACTGCACAAGTGACACCGAGGGGCTCCCTGCCTCCATTTCCACTGTATACTGCACTGTGCATAGGGAAGTCATCTGCCTTCGTCTTCCTCATCTCCATCCACCACTCCAGCAGCTCCTGCTCCTCCCTCTTGCACCCTGGGTAGAAAATCCACTCATTTCACCAGACCCAATGCTTCTGCTCCAATGTCCTCCCTCCTTCCTCCTCCTCCATTTTCAGTCCCCACCTACGCATGTGCCACGAGATGTAGTCGCACATCTCCAGTCCCCTGCCCAGAAACACAGATTTTTTCAGCATCTGGTTATTCCATGGTATGAACCTCCGACCGATTGCCATCCGTTTTTCAACCTTATCCTTGCTACTGACAAAAAACTGGCCACCTCCACTAATGTGCTCAACAAACGGCAGGTGTCACGCATGATCTGCCCACTAGTCAGACAACACAGTTACACAGGTATTACTTCAGTCTGCCTGGATCAACAAAAATCGTTAATGGCCTTTTCTCTGATCATACAGTCGGTCCCAACATGTGCGGCTGGAATTCCAGCGGGTTGGAACATCGCATAAGCAGAGCGTGTTAGGGAGGCGTTCTGCCGCTGCAACTAGAAGGAGTTGTTCCATGGCTTTGTCGAAATGGATAAAGTGCATGCACAGTTTCCTGGTCCATTTTTCGAATGTTCGAAGAGCGGTGGAAGACTTCAGGAACCTTTTTACAACCTGAATTGAACACGTGCGCCATGCAGGGCGCATGGACCATCCCTCCTCGGTGCAGCGCGGACACATGTTCCTCCATTGTCCGTCACCATTGTATTTCCGATTTGCAGTTGGCGCGGAGAAAGCCACACATCTATTTCTTGCAGCATGACTGCTGAGCAGTTCCTACCCCTGTGTGACTTCGTTCGCCGAGCAAGACTAGGTGTAGAACTTGCGTGACACCGCTGTGCCCTAACACATGGGTATGATGGATCTGTACTTGTGGAGGCTGAGATGGTGGTGTGGTGGAGGGAGGAGGAGGCGTGACATTGCGCAGGAGCAGCAGTTAGACAAACGTGAGGAGAAAGTCGGCGTCCTCCTGTCCAAGTTGTTTGGAGTGCCTGGGCAGGAGACACATTCACCCATGGGCCTGTAAAGGACATGTTACTGGCCCTGACCGTAGTTACAGCTCCATGACGTTCCGCTTTGCTGGTCCGTGTACCTTGGACAAACCGTATAAGCTCAAGGATGACCACTTTTCTGTTCTACATATTTATTAGTGCTGGTACTGCCTTTTTGGAAAAAATTACGGCTTGGAAACTCTCCATCTCCCGGCTCGGCACAAGCCATTGTAGTTCTCTGAATGGTGCATGAGTCCACCATTTGGGAAAGGGGAGGGACTGCAGTACCAACACCACTTGTGACAGGAGCACGGTCACTGCTGCAACCTTATGGATGGTTGTGACGCATACTGTTGTCTCTTTACAATCTGCCTCTCAGACTGACTGCTGGCGCCATGATAGCGAGAGCAGGAGCATCTGGAACCGGGAAGGATGTCAAATAGAGACATAACAGCCTGCCTTCCCAGCAGAGGTGGTGGAGCGTTGACAGGCTTGAAATGCATGTGCTTGCCCACTGGCCGCTGCTGCTGCTGACAGCGGCAGAGATGGAACCACCACAATCAGAGCCCACGTTACCTCCCAGTCCACCGGATGGTGACGCTGCCCATGTGTTGAACGCAGGGCGTATGTTGCCAGACGTTAGCTCCCTCCGGCCACAGCTATCACTTTCTGCCACACGAGATTCTACATATACCCATATTCGGCTCCTTCCGTGTCTTCAGCAAAGACTGCCACACCGCCAGAGCAGCTGATTTTACCGGCCAACAGCTCCGCACCTGAGTGACTACTGCCAGCCGCTGCCCCAGCGCTGAGCCCCTGGCCGCTAACTGTCTTTGACCTGCGAAGCGGTTTTCTACCGTGGTCCGCTTGGCTCCCGACCACACACTGCTGCTCACCCCGCTTCTACTCACTGCCACACACCGCACCCACTTGCTGGCTTGCTGCGCCGCGCCTGAACGCGCAAGCTGACGCCCTTTTCTCCTGAACGATGATGAAGCCTTGCATCACCCGGCTTCCCAACATGCGGTCGTCTACAATCATCATCTAATTTGTGTTTCATCGTCACTACTGTCCTCATCAACGGTCTTTAATCCCGAGGCTGCCCTCCTCACCACATGACCTCCCATGCCACTCTCCACATCATATACTTGCCGCCTACTGACAAGAAGCTGGGGATATTGGGCCCCATTTCTTCGCTGCCAAGTAGCTGCTGAACTGCCCCTCCTCAATGGGTTCATCCTCGCTATACTCGTGGCGCTGAGCCCCAGACCACATAGTGATCCCTGGCTGAGGGTAACCGGATGGGACAGAGGCGGGCTGAGGACAGGTGAGGGCCGCTGACCCCTCACCTCGGCCAATCCAACCTAGAGTGTTGTGTCTGAGGTTCCCCACCGACCTCTTGGCTGGGTTGTCAGATGTCATCTGGGAGGAAAAAAGAAAGGATGACCTAGTCAACCAATCAAGAACCCTTGGGTTGCTGAACAACACACCGGCCGCTAGATGACAGCGCAGTTGTGGCCTCACAGAGTGACCCCGCCAGCGACGACCCCTGCTTTGCTGCGACCTGGCCCGTTTCAGAAATGTTTGTGCCACTGCCACTCGCAATTGCAGAGCCTGCCACCTCTCTGTCTTGAACATACTGTTATGTTTCTAAAATGTACAGACACTGTTTGATGAAGCTATCTGTATAAGATAAAAATATACCACCCTGTTTTTGATCCAAATGAACCCAGTACACAAGCTTGGTAACCTTGTGGTGAAAGTAAATATGCGGCCTCCACAAATGGCCAGGGAAATTTACTTGTAAGTGTCGTTTACAAAGCACTGTGTGTTTTTACTAAATGTAAAGCACAAACAGGCTAATTAACCTCACTTTTGTGAAATATGCTACACAGAAAAATGTATATCTTTCCGTGAGTTGAAAAAGACGGTATATTTTTTGTCACACAGGCAGAGCAAAACAACGCTTTAATAAACCCCTTGGATGTAAATTGCGCCACTAGAATAGAGCCACCACCAAACTAGTATCTTGTAGCGTGTTACCAATGGTGTATTCTTACGCCACACAACCAGAGATAAAATTGTAATTAACTTTGCTTGTGAAAAAAAACTTAGGCTACCAAAAAAAAATAGATATTATGGCGTTGAAAAAGACGGTATTTATTTTTGTCAGCACACCAGCAAAACACGCTTAATTAACCCCTGGATGTAAATTGCCAATAGAATGAGGCCACCACAACTAGTAGCTTAGTAAGCGGTATTACCATGTGGCGCCGTATTTCTACTCAACACAACAAGAGATAAAATTGGTAATTAACCTTTGCTGTGAATTAGGCTACCAAAAAAAAAATATAATATATTTGGCGTGAAAAAGAACGGTTTTATTTTTGTCAGCACAGCAGCAAAACAACGCTTAATTAACCCCTGGATGTAAATTGCGCAATAGAAATTGAGCCACCACAAACTAAGTAGCTTTTGTAGCGTATTCCAATGGCTATTTTCTACGCAACACAACAAGAGATTAATATTGTATATAACCTGTTGCTTGTGAATTGGCTACCAACAAAAATATAAATTTAGGCGTTGAAAAAGAACGGTTTATTTTGTCAGCACACCAGCCAAACAACTGCTTAAAATTAACCCCTGGATTAAATTAATGCGCAATAAGAATTGAGCCACCACAAACTACAATTATCTTTTGATAGCGTGTTTACAAATGGCGATATTTTCTACGCCACACAACCAAGAGATAAAATTGGTAATTAACTTTAACCTTTCTTGTGAAACTTAGGCTAACCAAAAAAACATATATATTTGGCGTTGAAAAAAAGACGGTTTATTTTTGTCAGCACACCACAAAACAACGCTTAATTAACCCCGGTGTAAATTGACGCAATAAATTGAGAGACCACCACAAATAGTAGCTTTGTAGCGTATTACAATGGCGTATTTTTTCCTACCTCTAACACAACCAAGAGATAAAATTGTAATTAAAACCTTTGCTTGTAATTAGGCTACCAAAAAAATAATATATATATTTGGCGTTGAAAAAAACGTTTATTTTTTGTCAGCAACAGCACAGCAAAACAACACGCTTATTAACCCCCAGGATTAAATTGCGCAATAGAAATTGAGCCACCACAAACTAGTAGCTTTGTAGCGATTACAATGGCGTAATATTCAACGCAACACAACATAGAGATAAAATTGTAATTAACCTTTGCTTGTGAATTAGCGCTACCAAAACCAATATATATATTTGGCGTTGAAAAAGACGGTTTCATTTTATGTCAGCACACCAGCAAAACAACGTCTTAATTAACCCTGTGTAAATGCGCAATAGAATTGAGCCACCCAACAAGTAGCTTGTAGCGTGGGTTACAATGCGTATTTTTCTACGCCACACAACAAGAGAATAAATTGTAATTAACCAATTGCTTTGAATTAAGGCTACCAAAAAAAATATAATATTAATGGCGTTTGAAAAAGACGGTTTATTTTTGTCAGCACACCAGCAAAACAACGCTAATTAACCCCTGGATGAAATTGCGCAATAGAATTGAGCCACCACAAACTAGTCGCTTTGTAGCGTATTACAATGGCGTATATTCTACGCCACAATCAACAAGAGATAAAATAGTAATTAACCTTGCTTGTGAATTAAGGCTACCAAAAAAAAAAATATATATTGGCGTTGAAAAAGACGGTTTATTTGTCAGCACACCAGCAAAACAACGCTTAATTAACCCCTGGATGTTAATTGCGCATAGAATTTGAAGCCACCACAAACTATGTAGCTTTGATAGCGAATTACAATGGCGTATTTTCTACGCAAACACAACAAGATGAATAAATTTTAATTAACCTTTAGCTGTGAGAATTAGGCTACCAAAAAAATATATATCATATATGGCGTTGTAAAAGGACGGTTTATTTTTGTCAGCACAGCACGAAAACAACGCTTAATAACCCCTGGATGTAAATTGCGCAATAGAATTGAGCCACCACAAACTAAGTAGCATTAGTAGCGTTTTAACAATGGCGTATTATTCTACGCCAACACAACAAGAGATAAAATGTAATTAACCTTTGCTTGTAATTAGGCTACCACAAAAAAAATATATATTTGCGTTGAAAAAGAAACGGTTTATTTTTGTCAGCACACCAGCAAACACGCTTTAATTAACCCCCTGGATGTAAATTGCGCATGAGAATTGAGCCACCACAAACTAGTAGCTTTGTAGCGATTACAATGGCTTATTTTCTATACGCCACACAACAAGAGATAAAATTGTAATTAACCTTGTTGTAATTAGGCTACCATCAAAAAAATATATACTATTTTGGCGTATGACAAGACGGTTTATTTTTGTCAGCACAGCAGCAAAACAACCAAATAACCCCTGGATGTAAATTGCGCAATAGAATTTGACCACCACAAACGAGTAGCTTTGGTACGATATACAATGGCGTATTTTTCTACGCAACACAACAAGAGATTAAAATTGATAATTAACCTTTGCTTGTGATTAGCTACCAAAAAAAATATATATGTTTGGCGTATAAAAAGACCGGTGTATTTTTGTCAGCACACACAGCAAAAACAAACTGCTTATTAACCCGCTGGATGTAATTGCGCAATAGAAATTGAGCCACCACAAACTAGCTATCTATGTAGCGTGTTTAACAATGGCGTATTTTCTACCGCACACAACAAGAGATAAAATTGTCATTAAAACCTTTGCTATGTGAATAGGCTACCAAAAAAAAAATTAATATATTAGCGTTGAAAAAGACGGTTTATATTTTAGTCAGCACACCAGCAAAACACGCTTAATAACCCCTGGGATGTAAATGCGCCATAGAAATGAGCACCACAAACTAGTAGCTTTTAGCGTATTAACAATGGCCGTATTTACTACGCAACACAAAACAAGATATAAAATGATAATTAACCTTTGCTTGTGAATTAGAGGCTAACCCAAAAAAATATATATATATTTGGCGTTGAAAAGACGTTTATTTTGTCAGCACAGGCAGCAAACAACGCTAATTAACCCCTGGATGTAAGATTGCGCAATAGAATTGAGCCACCTACAAACTAAGTAGCTTTGTAAGCGTAATTACAATGCGTATTTTCTACCGCAACACAACAATAGATAAAATTGGTAATTAACCTTTGCTTGTGACTTAGGCTAACAAAAAAAAAATATATAATTTGGCGTTGAAAAAGACGTTTAGTTTTTGTCAGCACCGCAGCAAAACAACGCTTAATTAACCCCTGGAATGTAAATTGCGCAAAAGAGAATTGAGCCAACCACAAACTAGAGTAGCTTTGGTAAGTGTTACAATGGCGTATTTTCTACGCCACACAACAAGAGATAAAATTGTAATTAACCTTGCTTGTGAATTAGGCTACCAAAAAAAATATACTATATTTGGCGTGACAAAGGACGGTTTTAATTTTGTCAGCACACCAGCAAAACAACGCTTAATTAACCCTGGATGTAAATGCGTCAATAGAATTGAGCACCACAAACTAGTAGCTTTTGTAGCGTATTACAATGGCGTATTTTCTACGCCACACAATAAGAGATAAAATTGTAATTAACCTTTGCATGTGAATTAGGCTACCAAAAAAAAAATATATATTTGGCGTTGAAAAAGACGGTTTATTTTTGTCAGCACACCAGCATACAACAACGCCATAATTAACCCTTGATGTAAATTGCGCAATAGAATTGACCACCACAAACTAGTAGCTTTGTAGCGTGTTACAATGGCGTATTTTCTACGCCACACAACAAGAGATAAAAATTGTAATAAACCTTTGCCTTGTGAAATAGGCTACCAAAAAAAAAATATATATTTGGCGTTGAAAAAGACGGTTTATTTTTGTCAGCACAGCAGCAAAACAACGCTAATTAACCCCTGGATGTAAATTGCGCAATAGAATGAGCCAACCACAACAAGTAGCTTTGTAGCGTGTTACAATGGCGTATTTCTACGCCACACAACAAGGAGATAAAATTGAAATTAACCTTGCTGTGAATAGGCTATGACCAAAAAAAAAAAAAAATATATATGGCGTTGAAAAGACGGTTTATTTTTGTACACAGCAGCAAAACAACGCTTAATTAACCCCATGGAGGTAAATTGCGCATAAATTTTGAGCCACCACAAACAAGGAGCTTTTGTAGCGTTGTGACCATGGAGTATTTTCTACGCCACACAACAAAGAAAAATTTGTAAATTACCTATTGCTTGTGAATTAGGCTACCAAAAAAAAATATATATATTTGGCGTTGAAAAAGACGTTTATTTTCTTCAGCACACACAGCAAAACAACGCTTAATTACCCTGGATGTAAATTTGCGCAATAGAAATTGAGCAGCCAAAAAGAAGGTGGAATTTTGTATTGTAAAAAACGCTGTTTTTCTTTAACTGAATACAAACAGAACTGCTTAGGATCCCACTTGGAGTATTGAATGTATATGCAGCTGCATGAGTGGACGCACACTTGGATTTCAGATCCAATACCCCAAAAAATCAGAAATAGCAAATTCATAGAACATTATATGAGACAAGCTGAGACAACCAACAAAAATAGCTGTTTAAAAATCAGTTATTCAGAAAGCACTATCACCCGCAGCAGCACCTTCCCTGTAAGTACAGTGAGAGGAGTGTGAGGCTCCCAGCGGCGCGCTCGGTCTTATATAGTGCGGTGACCGTCACAGAATCCCGCCGGACTCTGATAGGCTTTCAATCTCTGCACATGTCATGCAGGCTATGCCCTTCTTCCTCCGCAGAAGTGCTTTGCCCCATGTAACGCCATGTGCTCGCAGGCCATTTTAACATGAAAAGCACACTTCGTTCACAACACCGAAGTAGCCCCAAATTCGACTTTCGTTCCTAGAACCGAATTTTTCCGTGAAATTTCTAAACTGAATTCACGTTACGTTAGAATCGAATTCCGCCCATCCTCCTAGTCATTATATAAGACATAGAATACAATAAAGTCCATTAATGTTGCTACTCACAATACTAATGTAGTTCCTCAATCTTTGAATCCAGTAACGTGTTGTCCAAATGAGACTAAGGGCCACTTGTATGAAAAATGTATAGGTCTAAAACTCACTTTGTTGCCAATAGCAACCACTCAGCGTGCTCCTCTCATGTTTCCAGAGCACTATATGAAATGAACAGGGTGCTCTGATTGGTTGCTATTGGCAACAAAGTGAGTTTTAGACCTAGACATTTTTCATACATGTGGCCCTAAATACTTAATGAGAATAAAGGAGTGTTTTACCCTATAATATTTATCATAAAGCCCTTCCTTATTGTAAGAACATCGCCCCAATAAGGGCGGCCCCACCACCGACTACTGCCCCTAGTATACCTTGATATATCCCTATAAGTGTAAATAGATAAATTATGGGTTATCAGGGTTCAAAGATAGAACCAAACTAAGCCATTTACAGCTTACATATTCTTCACATGGCTTAATAATCCTGACGTATTTCCCCTAAAGAAGCAGTTTTGTCAGTTCGGAATTTGCATGGATGGAGACAGACGGAGTTTGTTGCAGACCAGATTGATTTGTTAGACTTGTGGCCTGGATATAACTGCCTAGCAATGCCCCTAGAGCCAAGCCAGAGTTGCTCATTTGCAGACAGCTGTTTCGGGGTTTTGGACCGTCCTCAGTGCAGAGCAGAGCTTGCTTGCTAGTTCTTGAGGATGTCACTTTTGCTACTTGTCCATTGGATTGAGCTTTGTAAGCAGAAGAGAAGACCAACTTTCTTTTTAATCAGCAACAGAGTACACACCAGAACTTAGAGACAAATTGAACCCCTCAATCAGACACAACATGAAGAGGAAGTCCATGCAGGCAGTATATTTGCTGGAAAAAATGTGAGGCGAGTTGCGGAGCTTTAGGGAGACCTAGAATTGGCACAAAATGGGACATATTGGAAAAATGATTTGTGACCACCAAAATAGCAGTGTAATTAGAGACTTGAGACGTGATGATTTATTGCAGGCACAAGTAGAATAAGAAAGAACAAAATCTGACATCTTGAACAAGATTAAGCCACCAATAGTGCCGTGAGACTAATAACACAAATTTTTGGATTACAGAGTGGCCTACAAGCTTGGACAAGTCACCCCATTTAAGAATTATTTTCCTTGAGGCAGGAAGTACAAAGGTTTTTGACAGAGGAATCCACTGGAGGTTGTTGGGAACTGCAGTAATCAGGTTTTGGCCAGTGAAGATATTCATTGGATGATGAGAACCTTCCTGCAGATGGCACCACTCTTCTAAAGCCAACTTAATGGCCCCAGTGATATAATTCCTCTCTGCATGAAAGAAGGTTTTTAAAAAAAAACAAAACAAAAAAAAACACAGGTAGTTGTCTTGCCCTTAGGATTCTTCTGTGTGAGTATTGCTCCAGTTTCTACAGATGAGGCATCCACCTATAGATAGTAGGGTTTTTCTGGATCCAGGTGAGTAAGAGCCAGTGGTGGCAACTTCAGGCGGCCAGAGTTTATGGTTAGAGTTCTTTTTAGTTAAAGCCATTATTACAAATTGTTGATATTAGTTCACAAACCCCAGGAAGTGCTGGATCGCCCGAAATCCTGTAAGTCAGGACCATTGAAGAATGGCAGACAATTTCACTGGATCCATTTGTAGACCTCTATCCGAGACAAAGTACCTGAGGAATGGTAGACTGGTCTGTTCAAATATACATTTCTCGAGTGGTTGGCCCGCCAGTGTCCTGGAACCACATGGTCAATATGAGACTTAAGATCACTAGTAAAAATCAAAATATCGTCATGACATACTATGACATTAACATATAAGAGGTCTTGGAAGACTTTTGATAAAGTCCTGGAAGATGACTAGAGCATTGCAGAGACCAAAAGGCATCACCAGATACTCAAAATGCCTATCATGGTTTTTGAAGGGGGTCTTCCATTCGTCACCTTCATGCCTACTAATCAAATTATGGGCTCCTCACAAGTCTTGCTTGGTGAAGATCCTGGCTTCAGGTAGTTGGTCAAAAAGCTCGGAGATCAGGGGTAGTGGATACCAGTTCTTGACGGTAATCTTATTTAAGCCCTGATAACTGATGCAGGTGTGAAGAGATACATCCTTCTTTTCTACAAAAAAAAAATCAGGAGATGACAATTTGCAGATAAATCCCTTTTGCAAATTTTCATTGATATAAGCCAACATAGCTGAGGTTTTGGGCATGGGTACAAAATGGTATACTCTACCTTGAGGAGGTGTCATGCCAGGCATAAGATCTATTGGGCAGTCATAGGCCTGATGTGGCGGGAGAGTCTCTGCTTGTTTCTCACTGAAGACATTCGCAAATTCTTGATACAGAGTCAGGAGACCTGAAAGTGGGATTAAGGCCGTTGATGGAAAAGTGGGACACACTAGGTGAATAGACGAGACAACGGGAATGGTACTGTTGACACCATGGAGTAAATTTGCCTATTGTCCAGTCCAGTATGGACGCGTGGAGTCATCACAAGAGATCCTTTATTAGGTTGGACTTCGCTGTGGGAGACTCCTAGGTTGCTACCCCTCATGAGGCCGCTAGTGGTGACAGCGATGGTGCAGTGTGGTATAGGAAGATCTAGTTGAGATGTAATGTCAGGGCAGGAGTCAGGCAGAGAAAAGTCAAGGTGAAAGGCATGGGTCACAATCCAAATAGCATAAATGTAGACTAGAAATTCAGTAAGGTAGCACACCAATATATTGGCAGGAAGTGCAGGGGGAAGTGCCTTAACAAAGGGTCCAGCGCCCAGTGAATGGAGTTGGCGCACATAGAGTTGAGAGTTGGCGAACAAGCACCAGAGGGATTGGTTTCTTGCACGCCAGCTGGCAGCAGGGAAAGGGACCAGGAAGGGAGAGGTGAGTGACGATCAGCCTGGGGGACAGAGACACAGAGCGGCCACCGTGGAGCGCATTGTGACACTTCCTCATTCACATGCCTAGCCAGCTGTGAGCAGAGCGCGTAGAGGATTTTTTATCGTGGTACATCCTATTTAAGCCTTTGGTACTTTCATTGATAGTGTCAGAATCTTGGTTTTAGCAAGTCTTAGCATGTAATTCAGAAAATATAATACATAAATCAGTTTCTAACGTTCGTAAAGATCTCAATTCTGCTTTGCATTTTATTATTTTATCTTTTCAGTGCCAAGTTTCAACTTATTGCACCTGTTTTTCTGTAAGGTAACTGAACTGGAGTAGGCAGTGAACTTTTGGGCGAGGCAATGTTATTCTCAACTGGTCCTTTCAGAGGCAACAAGTTTGCAAAACAGGCACTCAAGTTTTGCAGTTCTCACTTGGAGACAAATTTTTAGTTACATCATTTTATCAGGCTGACAATTGTACACCTTAATTTGGAAGAATTTTTTCTTTACTCCTTTAAAGGGGTTGTCTCGCTACAATGATTAGGTTTTAATTAAAAGATCTTTAAAAAAACAAGCAACTTTGCAATATATGTTCATTACAAATGTCATACTGATTTTGAGTTATCCCTGGTAGTAGGAGTGCATCAGCTTCTCAAATCACTATAGCAGCCGACCTGTTGATTTTTTATCTCACTGGCTGTCAGTGCTGGTGACTCATCAGCTTCTGAATACAGGTTGGAGCACAGAGCCCCTCCAGCACAGTATTCTTCTGTAGGGAAGGGAGGGGAGGGCTCTGGCTTCTGTGTCTGTGTGGATTAACCCTGTGTGTGCCTGCTCCCTCCTGCTCTCTACACAGATTGAGGAGAGCAGAGGTGAGGCTGATCTGTAGTCAGTATGATGTGACAGCAGTGAAGTGTGTTACTATAATCATAATGTGTCTGTGGAGCTTTGACTATACTAATAGAACAGATCAGGGGGGCATGTGAACGGTTCCTATCCCTCCCTCCTCTGCTGTTTTAGTGACACATCGTGATTATAGTAACACACTTCACAGCTGCCCTGTGTCTGTTCTGACAGGGTTTGTTTGTTGTTGCTTGAGATGTCCTTGGAGATTTGTATGCTAAGAAGTGGGTATAGTAACCTTTAAATCCCCTCCTACTCTGCTATTAGCATACACAGCTTCAGAGACCTCTGGCTCCACACTCATAGATCAGCCCTCTCCCTGCTGTCTCCTGACTCTGTGGAGAGGAGCAGCAAGAGCTCAGACACAGCACAGTGCAGCTGATTCAGCAGTGAGCAGCAGATCTAGGCAGGCACACACAGGGTTAACCCTGGCAGAAAACCCCCTCGCTCTCCCCCTGCTGTATAGAAGTTACTGCAGTTGGAGGAGGAGAGCTGTCTGTGTGCTGAGGGGAGGGGGGAAGGGGCAGGAGAAGAGGCAAACAAGAAGCACGCCCCTGAATTCAAAAATCCTGTGCTGCCAGACACATTGAAGTAGCCTGAAAGCCTGTAGTGAGACAACTCCTTTAACAGTTCTGGTAAGTTCTCTAAGGAACTAAACTAAAAAAAAAACAAAAAAGAAAAAAAAAACCTGCATTAGGGAGCACTATTGTAATATATGTAGAGGGTTAATGTCACATAGTTTATCGGCTCACTTTAGTACTATTAGTACTAAAGTGGAAATTTAGTACTTGAGGAATTACAATTTTGGGAAATTAAGTTTGTCACAATATGGTGGCGAGGAGAAGACATCAATTTCAAACTTTATTGTAGAGAATTTTTCTGGATATATTAATTAAAAGCTTTATACCATTTGAAAGATACTCGCTCTGCTTCTACATTGTGAAATAGTTATTTCACATTTCCTAACACTGCACTACTGTAAAATGTTTTACCTTTAGATATTCTACATATTACAATCTTTGATTTTTATTTGGATTAATATGGATTTTTTAATATATCAATATCATCGGACATTATGGTTATTTATTACTTCTTTAAATATAAATAAATTATTAATATATATCTTTATATATGTTTAGAAACTTTTTTGTATATTTTTGAAATATTTTTGAAATATAGGAAACTGCTGTAACCATATTGAGATCAAAGGTACCAAATCACTAAAAATTAACCTTTAACCCCTTACCAGTTTTGACCTACCTGATAGAGCCCCATTTTGTGAAAAATGTGAAGAATTTGCCATTGTCAAACGTCAAAAATTTTTGCGTGTAAGACTGATTCCACTCAAAATAGTTTTTAACTAGCATCTACCATGTACCATGTGTCTACTGTAGGTTAGCATAATTTATATATGTAGTTTTATTTTTTATTTCATTAGGGGACTTAAAAATTTAGTAGTCATTTTTAAAATTTTCAAGAAAATTTGCAATATACATTTTTTAGGTCCAGTTCTGACCCCCATTTTCTTGACTTAATCCAAGAAACTACACCTCTTCAATTATTTACAACAGTGTTTAAGAAGTTTGTAAACCTTTAAGCATTTCACAGAAATTAAAGCAAAGTGGAGGTGAAATTTAAAAATTTTATTTTTTTTTTTGTAGATTTTCAGTTTGCATCGTTATTCTCAAGAACATGGTAGATATGGTAGATGTGACCAGGAAAATGCAACTTAACATTGATTCCCTAGATTCCGCCGTTTTCAGAGATATCCCATATGTGGCCCTAGTGTGCTATTTGGCTCAATCCCAAGCCTCTGAGTAGGAGGAACACCTACCAGACTTTGGGGTCTCATTTTCAATTCAATTTTATTTAGGCCCAATTTCAGGTTTGTGGACACTCTAAGGTGCTAAAACTTAATAAACATCCCTAAAAAGATTCCATATTGCAAACAACAGCTACTGAAAATGTTTAATTTTAAAACGGAATCCTGGTAAAAAGCAAGGCAATTTTTGTTACACAATTTGTTCCGAGTTTGTTAGTACCCTATTTATGGGTGTAAACTGCTGTTTGGGCACATGGCAGAGCGTACAAGAGAGGGAGCACTATTTGGCTTTTGAAATGCAGATTTTGGTGGATGCCATGTCTCATTTGCAAAGCCTCCAAAGTACTAGAAAAGCTGAAACCTTCCTGAAGTCGCCCCATTTTGGATTCAACACCCCTCATGGATCTCATTTAAGGGTGTATTGTGAATTTTGGGCGCACAGGTGTTCCATATTTTTTTAGCATTGGGCAATGAAAATGGAAGGAAAACACGCAGTTCCATTAATGTTTTTTGGGCTTCAATTTTACAGCCTTTGTCATGCTGTATAAATGGCATGATAACTTTACTATGTGACTTGGGACCATTGCAACAATGTAAATTTTATATACAGTTGAAACCAGAAGTTTAGTGAGAAAAACACGCATGTGTTTTTTTTATATAGTGTATGTAAACTGTTTTATTACTTTTACACAATAGAAATATGTTTATAAAAAAATGTATATGGAGCCGATTATGGGCTTTTGTGGGATGAGTTGACATTTTTATTGGTACCATCATTGGTGCATATGACACTTTAATCACATTTTAGTAAGGTTTTTGTGAGGGGTTTTGAACAAAATACAGGAATCCTGGTAGTGTTTTTTTATTTTTAACAGTGGTCACTGTGCAATATAAATGAAATGCTAGCTTTACTCAGCAGGTCGATTATACTTGTATATTTTTTATGTTTTACTGCTTTAACATAATAAAACACTTTTTTTCAAGACACATTTTTACATCACCATAGTCTGAGAACCATAACTTTTTTTTATTTTTTTGTGTATGGAGATGTGTAAGGGCTTGTTTTTTTGTGGGATGAGTTGATGTTTATATTGGTATCATTTTTTGGGGGACAAGGCTTGGTTTAAAATCCATTTTTTGGAAGGCAGGGTGAAGAAAATACTGCAATTGTAGTAGTGTTTTTTAATTTTTTTTTTAACAGGACTATTTGTGAAGTATATGTGACAAGTCAATTTTTCTCCCTGGGTTGAGACGATTATGGTGATACCAAATTTATGGTTTTTTTTATGTTGAAGTGTTTAAAAAAAATGTTTTTATTGTGTAAAACAATATTTATGCATCACTGTCTTTTAATAACCATAGCTTTTTTTTTATTTTTATGTATACAAAGCTGTGTAAGGGCTTTTTTTGTGGGATGAACTGCACCACTACTGTGGGATGAACAAAAATCGCAATTCTGTGATTGGCTTTTTTTTACGGCGTTCACCATGCGGGTTTATTAACATGACAGATTTATAGGGTAGGTCATCATGCACGCGGCGATACCAAATATGATGACAGTTTCACCATTTCCAATAATAAAACCAAAGTCTTACCACTGATGAGGGTAGATTTCTGCAGGAAAAGGGGAGCCAAGAAACGAATCAGTCCCATTCACGACTATTGCATCTTAAATCCTAACATATTGATTAACTGCCCTGAAAAAGGACAACCCTGACCTGAACCTTACCCTATTAAGTTATCCCTATGCTATAGAGAGTATCCCAACATGTTTCCATCTACCCAACAATCATTAGATGTCATCAGGGGACATTCGGTATGGGAAAAAACTAGTGCACCACAATGGGTTAAAGAAATATTAACAAAGGGAATAGAGTTGCCAACCCTCAGTGCAGTGACACAGGATACTTGCAGAATGGCAATACAAAGCTCTTCAAAAGATTATTGCATAAGAGCAAAAGATAATAAGATGGCAAAAGAGACATAACATATGGTCACCCTTGCTGACAAACTATGTATCTTGCAGACCAAACAGCCCATTTGAGTTAAATACTCTCCATGCTGATGATTTGTCTGGGGACACCTGCAGGTGCTTACATCATCCCCACACACCGACATACAGCCACAAACTCAATAGTCCCACCCATCAGATGCATATACAGATCAAAAGTATTGTCTTGCTAAAACATACAATAAATGTGTATATAAGTCACAGAAGAATAGAGGCTTGTGACTGAAATAAAAATATTGAAGCATTTTTAATCTTAATGCTGTAAATACCATCAGGTGATGGACTGGATATATAAATCTTTAAGGCATGACCTGAGATTTACCCCAGTAGAAGCCAATGGACGACAAATACCTGAACTAGATGGAGATGTGTATCTGTCTTTCCATGTGGTGTTATATGTGTCAAAGTTTGTTTTTAACTTTGTTTTTCATTATAAAAATAAAACACCTTCTGATACCTTAGCTTGGAAGTGCTGCATCTTCCTTGTTTTCCCTTAGGTTTTTAAACTGCTGTTATGAGAGTGAATCTAAGGGAATAAACTAAGACAAGCAAGCAACAACCTAATAAATGCCTAGGATTGGGATCATTTCTTGAAGAAGGTTGAAGCTCACTAAGGAATGTATTACAGCTAAAACAGTGTCTAGGAAGAATTTTTGATGTTGTTTAGTCTTCTACAGCTTTTACCTTTTCGAAGGGGTCTTTTAAAATCTTACTTTTCTTTACATTTTTTTTTCTCACAACTAAAAACTGGGGCTTTTATCTTCTCTTTGGTCTCTTTTGCCTTGCCCTTTTGCGGAATTACTAGAACTACAGGAATTACGGGGGCATGTAGAAAACTGTCTTTGGGCTAAAACTTTCTTGTTTCCCCTACAACCAACAGAGTCCCCTTTCATTTTTTCAGAGCACATATGAAATAAAGGGGGGCCCCGATTGGTTTTTTGGGCAAGGACATCTTTGACCAAAAAGTTTTTTATACATGGGCCCTTATGCCTTTTTTCCACAGTCATTGCCTTGAAATCTGCGTAATGAATTTCTTCCTGAACACCTCTGCAAACCAGAATACAAAGAAGGTGGGATTTAATGCAAATTCCAGTCCCAAAATTGGTATGTCATGAGAAAACTTTGAGATTCTTGGTTTACTATTTTTTATCAAAAAATGCTTTGCCGCCCACGAAAATTTCAAGGGTTTTCAGGTCGGGCGGTCCTACGCTATTTTTCCTCTCAATAAGGCAAAAAAAGCTTTTTTAAAAGGGGTTTCCCCGTAATGTATTTTCCCTTTTTTCAGTGTGTGGCTGGTAGTGGGGGCCTGTGTATATATACAATATTTTTTTTTTTTTTTGAAATGTTTTTTTTTGCGAACCAATGTTTTTATTTGGCAATTCTTTTTTTCTAAAGGGGAGGAAGGGGTGCCCCCATTTTGGTTTCCTGCACCACGCCCCTTTCACAGGGTGTTATAAAAGGGGCGCTTGCGGGTTTTGTTTTTTATTTTTTTTTCTCCTGGATAATGGAGGGGCAGTTACCCATTAGAGGCCTGGGGTTTGGGTCTATTTAGAGGTAAAAGATAGCGTAGGGCCGCCCGACCTGAATCACGTTTTAAGTTCGGGGCGGCTTTTAACATTTTTTATAAAAAAAATTTGAACAAAAACTCAAAGTTTTTTTATGTATATAATAGATAAATGCTCTTTTGGATTTCCCGTAAAATTTGGTTTGTCAGCACAGATGAGGGGCGATCCCAACTGGATTGGGGCATTCCCAGGGTGGAGCTAAAATCTTCCAGAACTGGGAATGAAAAAGTTGGTAGGCATGGCTTAACATCACTCTTTATTCAGCACTTGTGGCTTGTCACCAATACTTTAACCTGGCATCCTTAGTACTCACCTAGATGGGAACACACTTCCAGTTTTTAGGAATTTAATGACTTTTCCCCTCACATGTGTGAACACAAAGATAAAGCACCCCTCTTTCTACCTTAAAGTGGTCTTTTATGCCAAACCCAAAACAATGACAGTATGGCACCCGGGGTTGAAAAATCTGACACTATGTCACACATCTGCTGTGGAACAACCACCAGCATTTCATGTAACACGAACAAAGTGATAAAAAACATTAAACAAACAAAACATCTAAGAACTAACAGAGTAATAAACCCCAACCCCCCTAATAACATTATGGGGTCCATAGTAAGAAAAAGCAATAATAATAGTACCATGGATTAATGAGCTACACATAAATATAGAGTTTGCACAGACATGTACATAACCACTTAACTTGGTAAACATTTTATGGGATTACACTTCTATAAGCTAAAGTGTATGGCATTACAGGAAAACTGTGGAATTTGGAATTTAACATTAAACTATGGGACATTTAACTATTTTACAGTCCAATTTACTTGATCACCACTTATTCTTCAAACTAGGCACTGGAAAACCTCTGTCACTGCGAGATACACAGACGCAGATTAAACAAAAACTGAACACAAACACAGAGGGTCAGGCAAGCCAGGTCAGTAACTGTTGGGAGGTTCAAAATCAGGAGGCAGAAGAATTGTCAGAATCAAAGCAAAGTTCAGGTAATAGGAAATCCAGCTAAAAAAAGGGCTGGCTACAAATACTAAAAAAAAACCATCATAGCAGGCAAAGGGGAAGTAACACAATAGCCCTTTTATACCTGACCAGAACACAAGAGACAAAGGTGAGAGGATGGAAAAAACAGAAGACCGGGTTGGGTACAAGGCTGTCAATCAAAAGGACTTGCAAGGAAACAGTTTAACTAGAAGAGTGCTGGAGGATTCTTGACCATGGGCGTTGGCCAGGAATCAATTAAGAATACAGAGCAGGAAAGACTGAGTTCACACTGGTGAACACAAATAACTGCACTATGGCCGAAACCACGTTTTTTGTTGCAACAACCATGGCCAGTGACCAGAGTTCAAAGCTGCGGGTCTGACAGGCAGAATCCTGACACTTTTGCACTAAATAGTCAGGAATAATACTATTCTCCCACAATCACTGTGTACAATAAAATAATATCACACAAGTCTCATCATGTATCCTAACTATATTTCTCTTACTCTCATTTATACCGTGTAAGTTCTCTCTCCTATGCATTCCTCTGAAGACCTAGCTACTTCACCAATATGTAACAAGGAATATAGATAGCCTTATGTAACATATTGGACCAGAGGTAATATGACTTACACATTTTCTCTACCACTAAACAGATCAAACTGAATGGAGTCCCTTGAGTATCCTATGTTGTAATGGACACTGGAACACCATATTAGAAATATGTGGACATATGGACGGCATGTTACGTGTAATGAGTAGTGTTGAGCGATTGCGTTGGCCATCGACATCGGTCGATGGTCGATAGTCGACCATCATCGACAAGATAGTCGATAGTGAGCAGTCGATTATGAGCGATGACCATTAAAGTTATGGGAGAGCAACAACACCTTCAAATTTTTACACCCAAACAGGGTGGAGAAGCTGGAATTAACATCCACAACAGTCAAATGGAAACGTGCTACATCTTAGGGTTATAAAAGCCACAGAAAAAAAAACACACAACATTCACAAACCCTGCTTGTACCACAACATGACCCTTAAACTGCTCACCCACAAAATAAAAAGCGGCAGAAGGCAGTATGATTTGAACCATCATCTTACTTGAACTGGACATTGAATATCCCTGTCCTGGAACGCAGCATGAGCCCCAAACCTGCATGACAACAGATTAAAAAGTGCCCGGGAAAAAGGAGTCTT
>JAODAL010047777.1:0-29587 GCA_025379985.1 Phyllomedusa bahiana | reverse complement strand
TCTTTTTTGCAGGTGGGGCCTTTTGGAGGGGTTCTTTCACCGAGCAAAATCAAAAAACTCGTAGACATATTTCAATTTACTAGCTGGTTCATGCTGGAAGATATTATTGGCTCTTTGGGTAGATTGCAGCCACAAACCTCCTTGGGCCGTGACCGTAATTGATCTGAGTTGGATAGATGAATATTCAATTCAGCTTCTCAGAGGAATTTAGCATAGGCTCCTGACAGTGTATTACGGTGTCTATCTCTCTCTCTCTCCTTATGATGCCTTCCCCTTGCCCCTCCACTCCACTCATAGATCTTGTAATATATAATACATGCTGTATTGTTTTGATAAAAGAAAATCACTTTATTCTGGCTTAAGTCCTTCTTTTATGTTAAAAGTTCTTTGTTTATTCTTTAGTAATTTCCATATAGATAAGATATAATGTATGGCAAGCAGAATAATGGTATTCTTCCAATACCCATATCTGACATTTGAGCAGAGACACTTGCGGAGAGGTGTGTTACAAAAATGACCCGGTCATCTTTCTCTGCTCAACTTCCTTTAGTATAATTTTTTCTTCTCATGGACCTGATATCTGCATTTGGAGCTATGTCTTTGTTATTCTTTCTTGTCTTAATGTTTTATAATCTGGTACAATCTATGTAACAACCCTGCATGATATTGCTGAGCAAATGTATGTTATATTTTTACCTTTGTTGTTTGGTATGTACCTAATAAAATGTTTGATAAAAAAAAAAAAAAGGAAAACACGTTTTTGCATCGCCATAGTCTGAGAGCCATAACTTTTTTATTTTTGTGTGTATGGAGCTGTGTAGGGGCTTGTTTTTTGCGGAAAGAGTTGACGTTTTTGGGGGGACAAGACTTTTTGATCAGTTTTAAATCCGTTTTTTGGAAGGCAGGGTGAAGAAAATACTGCAATCCTAGTAGTGTTTTTTATTTTTATTTTTAACAGCGCTCACCGTGCAGTATCCATGACCAATTATCTTTACTCTCTGGGTCGATACGATTATGGCGATACCCTATTTATATAGGTTTTTTTTCATTTTGAAGCACTTTAAAAAAAAAAAAAAAATTTTTATTGGGTTAAATAATATTTATGCATCGCTGTCTTCTGAGAGCCATAACTTTTTTATTTTTCCGTATACAGAGACGTGTAAGGACTTTTTTTTTGCAGGATGAACTGAAGTTTTAATTGGTACAACTTTGGCGTTTATATGAGTTTTTGATCGCTTTTTATTCCATTTTATATGCTGCAGAATGTACAAAAATCCCAATTCTGTGACTGTTTTTTGTTTTTGTTTTTTATGGCGTTCACCGTACGGGTTAATTAACGTGACAGATTTATTTATAGTCGTTACGCACGCGGCGATACCAAATATGGGTACTTTATTTATTTTTGATCTTTTTTGAAAAGGGCGGTGTACATGTTTTTATTTTATTTTTTGTGTTTGTGTTTTACTTTTTTTTCACGTTTGACATTTATTTTTACTTTTTTTCACTTTTTTCGTCTAACAGCAATCATCAGATTGCCATGACAGGCTGCGGTAATAAAGCGTTAATCACCCGCGGCCAGAGCTCGCTCCTGCCTACGGCTTCATTATCGCAGCCATGACAGGCTGCGGTAATGAAGCGTTTTTCACCCGCGGCCAGAGCTCACTCCGGCCGGGGTGATGGGGCATGAAGTCAGCTGTAATTTACCGCTGGTCCCATGTTGCGATCGCGCGTGGCTCGCCCGCAAGCCTGCGCGATCGCCAGGATGTATGCATACTTCCATTTGCGGGAAGTCACTTCCCGCTAGGGCGTATGCATACGTCCTATGTCGGGAAGGGGTTAAAGGTATGTTCACACAGCGTTTTTTGTGTAAATTTACGCTTAAGTGGACAACACTGCAGTTGACAAAAAACGACCTGAAAACGAATGACTAAAAACGTTCATGAAACTGAGTTTTCTGTCCACGTTTTTTGCCGCGATGTGCGTTTTTTCGCACATTTTTTAGACACGTTTTTTGCTTGTCTTCAAGCCTGTTTTTTAATGTCTGCATAAATTAAGCCAAAAGTGGATATAAAGCACATAATTGCATTTATATGTAATCTTGAAGTCGTTTTACGGATTTTGGCGCTTATAAAGTTATTTTGCGTTTGTCGCCAAAAATACTTATTTTTACGGATTTTGACCCTAAAGTCCATTTTTTTACGGATTTTGGTGCTAAAATCCGTATTTTTACGGATTTTGCGCTAATAAAGTTATCTTGCTTCTGGCGCTAAATTTTTTTTTTTTTTATGGATTTTGACGGCAGAATGTTTTTGTTTGTTTTTTACGGATTTTGGCGCTAAAATCCCTTTCTTAACATATTTTGGCGCTAATAAAGTTATCTCGCTTCTGACTCCAAAAATCCTTTTTTACAGATTTTGGCGCAAGAATCCTTTTTTTACGGATTTTGGCGCTAATTAAGTTAAGAAAAGGATTTTAGCACCAAAATCCGTCAAAAAACGGATTCTTGCACCAAAATCCGTAAAAAAACTTATTTTCAGCGTCAGAAGCGAGACAACTTTATTAGTGCTAAAATCTGTAAAGAAAAGGATTTTAGTGCCAAAATCCGTAAAAAAAATGTATTTTTGGCGTCAGAAGTGAGATAATATGTTTTGGCGCTATAAAGTTATCTCGCTTCTGACGCCAAAAAATCTATTTTTTTACGGATTTTGGCGCAAGAATCCGTGGATTTTTTTTTACGGATTTTGGCGCTAAAATCCTTTTCTTAACAGATTTTGGCATTAATAAAGTTAAGAAAAGGATTTTAGCGCCAAAATCCGTAAAAAAAACAGATCTGGCGTCAAAATCCGTAAAAAAACGTATTTTTCCCATCAGAAGCGAGATAACTTTATTAGCGCCAAAAATAGTTAAGAAAAGGATTTTAGCGCCATAATCCATAAAAAAATGGATTCTGGCGCCAAAATCATTAAAAAAAAAGTACTTTAGCGAAAAGAAATATGAAGTGCGCAAAAATTTTTAGCGACCAAAGCATGATCATTTTATTACTAAAGGTACAAAAAGGACACATCAAACACTTGTATACAGATTTGATCAGGTATAACCTTTATTAACATCCACTATAGGTGGGACTTAGGTCTCCTGGGAGGGTTTTCATTGAAAAATCGCGGCAAAAAACACTGCGAAAACGCGCCAAAAATCACGCCAATAGACGTACGGTGCTTTCCATAGACTACTGTAGTAAATTTTCTGCCCTGCTCTGTTTTTTAGAACATGTTGCATAATACGACCAGTAAAAAAAATGAGCAGAAAAAAGAAGCTCCGTGTAGACAGGACGGTTTTACATTAGAAGTCTATGGGAGATGTTTTCAGTCGTTTTTCCAGGGTTTTTAGAAAACGAAAAACGCTGAAAAAACTGCCTTTTTTCTGTGCAGTGTAGACATAGCCTTAAAATCAGCTTCCAAATCAGCTTCTGCCTGATTAGAGGCGTTTTTCGAAACGTATTTTGAAAATCTTATCCTCACTGTTTCCTATTGGGATTTTACAAGCGAAAAATGCCTCAAGAATTGACATCACTTATTTTTATGGCTGTAATTAGATCTAGAAGACAATTTAAAGAGGAAAAAACGGTCCTAAAAAATAACTTTTATTAAGTATAATTAAAATATCGTGATCTATCTCAAAAAGCTCACAAGACACTATGGGAGGCAAGCAACAACCACATGGGTGGGACCAGAGTGATATATAGAAAACCTGGCCCTATAAACCTAGCATACCCCTACCTAACTTGAAAGAAATACAGGATAATCGCCCCGATAAGGGCGTTCCTGTCCGCAGCCTAACCCTAATAGAAAAACACCCTATTATTCCTCATGGTCCCGTCCCAACATGTTTCAATCATCCATGACATCATCAGGGGACAGTCTGGAAAGATATAATTGGACCAAGTATCTGGGTATAATAACAAATAAATGGCTGCAATAATGCAAAACACAAAAATTAGAGGGTAGATAAATACCTGATGGTAATTACTGATGCAGAGACAACATAACATGCCGTGTTTACATAACAAAAGAGGACACTACCTTACGCTTCATCTGCATAATGCCACCTTGTAGGTTTGCAATGCAAACCAGCAAGACCACCAGGTATTGAGTTTCAAAACTGTAAGTCATCTCCCGCCCTGTAAGGGCATGACAGCGTCGGCTGTATGTGAGACCACATACAGCCGACGCTGTCATGCCCTTACAGGGCGGGAGATGACTTACAGTTTTGAAACTCAATACCTGGTGGTCTTGCTGGTTTGCAATGCAAACCTACAAGGTGGCATTATGCAGATGAAGCGTAAGGTAGTGTCCTCTTTTGTTATGTAAACACGGCATGTTATGTTGTCTCTGCATCAGTAATTACCATCAGGTATTTATCTACCCTCTAATTTTTGTGTTTTGCATTATTGCAGCCATTTATTTGTTATTATACCCAGATACTTGGTCCAATTATATCTTTCCAGACTGTCCCCTGATGATGTCATGGATGATTGAAACATGTTGGGACGGGACCATGAGGAATAATAGGGTGTTTTTCTATTAGGGTTAGGCTGCGGACAGGAACGCCCTTATCGGGGCGATTATCCTGTATTTCTTTCAAGTTAGGTAGGGGTATGCTAGGTTTATAGGGCCAGGTTTTCTATATATCACTCTGGTCCCACCCATGTGGTTGTTGCTTGCCTCCCATAGTGTCTTGTGAGCTTTTTGAGATAGATCATGATATTTTAATTATACTTAATAAAAGTTATTTTTTAGGACCGTTTTTTCCTCTTTAAATTGTCTTCTATATATGCTGGTCAAGAGGTTTTGGTATTATTGGTAGGGACCTACCAGGTACATTTGTTCTTGTAATTAGATCTACAATTACACTTGTGAAATACGCTTCATGTGAATGCAAGGCGAATTTTACATTATATTCAATGAGGAATGATTTGAAGCTTGTCTGAGGATGATTTTGGACTGTTTTACCCGTGCGTAAAACACACAAAAAAACCGGCCCGAAAATGCAGTGTGAACGTACCCTAACTTTTCTTAGGATCTGCAAACACTTAAAATCCGTCAGATCCCTGCCCTGCCAATTAGCGTTGAAAGCTGCAGGCTGCCTACATGACATCAGCGTGGTGTACCGATGTCGATGGTGTAATGATATTGATGTGCCCCGGATAAAACTGCCGGTGCCCCAAACCCCACAGGGCTCCAGGCCGCTGCTGGGGGCCTGGAGCGCCGACAGTATCTTCCGCTGTATGTACGTCTGCTAGACACACATACTGAAGGCTACTGCGGAGCAGAGAGCGCGCGCTCCCTCCCCTGCAGAATACTCTGGAGTGTCCAGCACAGGCAGCGTGAGTACGTCATCACGCTGCCTGCGCGTCGTGATGATGCCACGCTGACTATGCCGGGAAGAAGACGGAGCACAGCGGAAGATTCAGGGAGTGGGGGAAAAGTGAGTACTGGAATTGTTTTTATTTAATATATGCCCTATTACCTGCCTATATACACTGGGGGCCATATAATGTAATTATATATGTATATATATATAAATATTATATGTATATATATATAATATATATATATAAAAAAAATATATATGTATATATATATATATATATATATATATATATATATATATATATCTAGATAAACACGGGGGGCAATATTATCTGATTATATAGACAGTGGGGGACATATTATCTAATCATATGTGCACTGGGGGCCATATTATCTAATTATATGTATACTGGGGGCCATATTATCTATTTATATATACACTGGGGGCCATATTATTTAATTATATACACTGGGGGCCATATTATCTAATTATATGTATACAGGGGGACATATCTTATTATATATATACTGGGGGCCATGTTATATAATTATATACATTGGGGACCATATTATCTAATTATATATACTGGTGGCCATCTTATCTTCTTATAGATAAACTGGGGGCCATATTATCTAATTATATTTACTGGGGGCCATCTTATCTATTGATATGGAGACTGGGGGCCATGATATCTTATTATATATAAACTGGGGGCCATATTATCTAATTATATACACTGGGGACAATATTATCTAATTATATATACACTGGGGGCCATGTTATCTAATTATATGTATACTGGGGGCCATATTATCTTATTATATATATACTGGGGGCCATATTATCTAATTATATAGACACTGGGGGCCATATTATCTAATTATATACACTGGGGCCATATTACCTAATTATATATACACTGGGGGTCATATTATCTAATTATATACACTGGAGGCCAAATTATCTTATTATATATACACTGGAGGCCATATTATCTAATTATATATATACCGGGGGCCATATTATCTAATTACATATATACTGGGGGCCATATTATCTTATTATATATACACAGAGGGCAATATTTTCTAATTATATGTATACTGGGGCCATATTATCTAATTATATGTATACTTGGGGCCATATTATCTAATTATATATACACTGGGGGCCATATTATCTAAATATATATACAGGGGGCCATGGTACCTAATTATTTGTATACTGGGGGCTATGTTACATAATTAGCTATATACTGGGGGCCATGTTATCTAATTAGTTATATACTGGGGGCCCTGTTACCTGCCTATCTATGTACTGGGGGCCCTATTACCTGCCTGGCTATATACTGGGGGCCATATTACCTACCTATAAATACTAGGGACCATATTACCTGTCTAGCTATATACTAGAGGGCATATTACCTGCCTATAAACCTACCTAAGGGCATGTCCACACTGCATGGGTTTCGGCCGTTTTTTCAGGCGGTTTGCGGTTTTGCAGACCGCCTGAAAAACCGGCCGAAAATGAGCAGAACGGGGCGCTATGGAAAACCCATGCAGCAGTCCCCACTGCACGGGGTTTTCTGCCCGGTGGTTTTTCCGCCCGAAAAACATTGAGCATGCATCTCATCGCGGAGAAAAGCCGTCCTCCCCGCGGCCGTGGGGACGGCCGCAAAACAGTGCAAATACCAGTTGCATAAACTGACCGGTATTTGTCACTTGCCGTGTAAATGGCCCCTAATAGGGGCCTATAAAGGGCAGGGCCCTCTCTTCCATTGGGCCAGATAGGCCATTGCCCAGGGGCCCCACGATCTCAGGGGGCCCTCCCGGGCCGCCGCCTACCCTGCCCAGTGGAGCGACAGCCGGGATTCGGGCCACAGCGCCGGCTCGGAGCGTCGCCGCAGGAGGCTGGGGTTTCCCCCTGGCGGGCCCCGAGTACCGGCGCCGGCCTGTGGCGTAGGTCCCCCTTCATCCCACGGCTGCATGGCCGGGTCACAGACCCAGCCATGCAGCCATCACGGCCGCCGCCTGCACCGCGCGGTGCGGGCAGCAGCCGAGGCTGAACATCTGGGATCTATTGATCCCGTCTGTTCAGCTCCCAGGAGGCCGCGGGGCAGGCGCGCGATTTGATGACGTCATCGCGCGCCTGCTCCGCGGCCCTGCAGTCTGCTGTGAACGGCCATCGGCTCCGGACGAGAAGAGGAGGGAAATCAGGTACGTAAGATTTTTATTTTATTTTTTAAAACTACTGCCCTGCCTGCCCATATACACTGCCCTGCCTGGCTATATACACTGCCCTGCCTGCCCATATACCCTGCCCTGCCTGCCACCCATATACCCTGCCTGCCCATATACCCTGCCTGCCTGCCACCCATATACCCTGCCTGCCCATATACCCTGCCTGCCTGCCACCCATATACCCTGCCTGCCCATATACCCTGCCTGCCCATATACCCTGCCCTGCCTGCCACCCATATACCCTGCCTGCCCATATACCCTGCCTGCCTGCCACCCATATACCCTGCCTGCCCATATACCCTGCCTGCCCATATACCCTGCCCTGCCTGCCACCCATATACCCTGCCTGCCCATATACCCTGCCTGCCTGCCACCCATATACCCTGCCTGCCCATATACCCTGCCTGCCCATATACCCTGCCTGCCTGCCACCCATATACCCTGCCTGCCCATATACCCTGCCTGCCTGCCACCCATATACCCTGCCTGCCCATATACCCTGCCTGCCCATATACCCTGCCTGCCTGCCACCCATATACCCTGCCTGCCCATATACCCTGCCCTGCCTGGCTATATACACTGCCCTGCCTGCCCATATACCCTGCCCTGCCTGCCACCCATATACCCTGCCTGCCCATATACCCTGCCTGCCACCCATATACCCTGCCTGCCCATATACCCTGCCTGCCTGCCACCCATATACCCTGCCTGCCCATATACCCTGCCCTGCCTGCCACCCATATACCCTGCCTGCCCATATACCCTGCCTGCCTGCCACCCATATACCCTGCCTGCCCATATACCCTGCCCTGCCTGCCACCCATATACCCTGCCTGCCCATATACCCTGCCTGCCTGCCACCCATATACCCTGCCTGCCCATATACCCTGCCTGCCCATATATCCTGCCTGCCTTCCACCCATATACCCTGCCTGCCCATATACTCTGCCTGCCCATACACCCTGCCTGCCTGCCACCCATATACCCTTCCTGCCCATATACCCTGCCTGCCCATATACCCTGCCTGCCTGCCACCCATATACCCTGCCTGCCCATATACCCTGCCTGCCCATATACCCTGCCTGCCTGCCACCCATATACCCTGCCTGCCCATATACCCTGCCTGCCTATATACCCTGCCTGCCTGCCACCCATATACCCTGCCTGCCCATATACCCTGCCTGCCTGCCACCCATATACCCTGCCTGCCCATATACCCTGCCTGCCCATATACCCTGCCCTGCCTGGCCATATACACTGCCCTGCCTGCCCATATACCCTGCCCTGCCTGCCCATATACACTGCCCTGCCTGGCTATATACCTCCCCTGCCTGCCCATATACACTGCCCTGCCTGCCCATATACACTGCCCTGCCTGGCTATATACACTGCCCTGCCTGGCTATATACCTCCCCTGCCTGCCCATATACTGCCCCTGCCTGGCTATATACCTGCCCTGCCTGGCTATACACTGCCCTGCCTGCCCATATACTGCCCCTGCCTGGCTATATACACTGCCCCTGCCTGGCTATATACACTGCCCCTGCCTAGCTATATACACTGCCCTGCCTGGCTATATACCTGCCCTGCCTGCCCATATACTGCCCCTGCCTGCCCATATACTGCCCCTGCCAGGCTATATACTGCCCCTGCCTGCCCATATACTGCCCCTGCCTGGCTATATACACTGCCCTGCCTGGCTATATACTGCCCCTGCCTGCCCATATACTGCCCCTGCCTGCCCATATACCTGCCCTGCCTGGCTATATACCTGCCCTGCCTGCCCATATACTGCCCCTGCCTGGCTATATACACTGCCCTGCCTGGCTATATACACTGCCCTGCCTGCCCATATACTGCCCCTGCCTGGCTATACACTGCCCTGCCTGCCCATATACTGCCCTGCCTGGCTATATATCGGTCCTGCCTGGCTATATACCGGCCCTGCCTGCCCTAATTACTAAGATGTTTTTGCGTTACATTCTGCAGGGACGAGTGGCGGCCGGGAGAAGTGGTTATGGTGGAAAGGAAAAGGGAAAAAGAACGATTCAGAGAACGACTGAAAAGACAGAACGCCTCCGGTGAGTCCCTGGTGTCAGGGGTTATTTTGCTACTATATTCGATTAGTGCTGTGGTCTCTGTCATGTAATAGTGACCTGAGCTGGTAATGTTTATATTTGTTTCTTTGAGTATTTTTTTTTTTTGGGTGGTGGTGGGGGGAGGGGTGGGGGTTTTGTTAGGGTGGGAGGGGAGGGGGGGCCCCAGTACACCTCTCTGCCCAGGGGCCCATAGTGCCGTTAAGACGGCCCTGATAAAGGGAGTTATATAAACCCCCCAGTAGATAAGAAGGTATATATGTGCTAAAAAAGTGAGGATTCTATAATGTTTGTGTGGTAAATTCTGCAGAGGCGTGGCTGGGAGAAGTCTTCATGGTGGTCTGGGCCGGATGGAGAAGAGAAGGGAAAGTGAATGACTCCGATCAGAAAAGACGTCTCCTGTGAGTCACTAAATGTAACGTCAGAGTACTCACTTATATTTCTGCAGAGCCTACATACAACTAGTATCTACCACTATATGGTCCCTGTATGGCATTAATATATGTCTTGAGAGCCTGCATACAACTTACAGTCACATGTGGTGGTCGTGTTTTGTCATGGTCTGTCAGTATTATTTTTTTTTTACTATTCAAGAAGGTTTTATTAATGAACAAATCAATGAGTCACACAGTTACATATATGCATAGAACGACAGAAAGGTGATCAAAGAGTTTACAGCGGCGTATAGCCTCAATAATACAAAAGCAAAGTAGATCCTGTCAAGGAAACGATAAATCTGAGAACGTCAGAAAAAAAGCAAATGTTAGAAACCACACATCGGAATGGGGTGCCCATCTTAATATGGAATATAAAGTAGGACCATTGCAGCAAGAGGGTACCATACGCGCCTTTATGAACAGGGCATAGAAAAGGGCCGAAGGTCGACTTTGTGTAAGCTAAGTAGCAAAATAAAGCATCAATACATAGACAAACAAATCTACACAGAAGACACCTAGACACCAAACACACACACACACAAAAAAAAAAAAAAAAAGGGGGGAGGGGAGGGGGAAGGGGCAAAAGGAGAAGAGTTCTCTCCCACCACCTCGTGCACTTAAGAGGTGATTGAAAGAAAAAGTGGGGAGTTTAGAAAGAGTAACCAAGGCGACCAGGTTTTACGGAATTTATCTACTTGTTCAGGAGTACGGGAAATCAATTCCTCCATCCTCCTCACAAAACCAATCTCCGCGAACCAGTCCTCCAGGGACGGCGGGGTTGTCGACTTCCATTTCCGTGGGATCACAGTTTTGGCAGCCTGAAGCAGGTGCTTCAGAAGAGACTTTTTAAAATTTTCGGCAGCAATGGGAATCATGAAGAGCAGCAGTGCCTCCGGAGAGTTTGGAATCAAGACCCCAGTGACCTCCTCAATGACCTCCAGGACTATAATCCAAAAGCTTCGTAACGCAGAGCATCCCCACCATATATGGGCCATTGTCCCCTTTTCCTTTCCACATCTCCAGCACAGGTCCGAAGTGGAGGGAAAGATCCTATGCAAGACTACGGGAACCCTGTACCATCGGGAAAGAATTTTATAACCGGTCTCCTGATGTTTGGACGCTACCAATGCCCTGTGGGTCATCTGAAAACATCGCTCCCATTGGGCTGAGGTAAAGGAAAGGCCCAATTCCTCCTCCCACTTTAGGCAGAAAGGAGGGGGGGAGCTATCCCGGCTTGAGAGCAGTAATTTATACAGAAATGAAAGGGAATGCCTCATTCCTGCAGACGACACCACCACTGACTCAAAAGTCGTGAGGGGCCTTGTCAAGTGGCCTCTGGACTTGATCTTATGAAAGAAGTGGGCGAGCTGAGCAAGTTGAAATGAGGCAGATGCAGGGATTGGAGCCTCTCCAAAGATGTCGCCAAGCGGTCGTAACTTCCCCTCAGAAGCTACCTGGTGCAAACGCAGGGGTGTTCTTTTCGTTCCAACCAAGAATACATTTGGCGAGATACCCGGAGGGAAGTCAGGGTTGTCTGTAATAGGCACGCAAGGCCCTCCACGATCTATAAGAGAATGGGAGGTCCTGTGGGAGTAGAGGACGGACATGGTCTGCCCCACACAGAAAGAGGAGGACATGCCATCACCCAGAGCAGGGGTCCAGGTCCAGGGGAGAACCGCCACCGCGGAAGAACTAAGATCCTCAGCTAAAGTGACCCAAAGCTTCCTATCTCTGTCTGCGACCAGCGCAAGAAACCTCGAATAGGCCGAGGCTAGATAATAGAGCCTACAATCGGGCAGTCCCGTGCCACCCTCGGCCTTAGACCTCGTCAGCGTGTCGTATGCTATGCGTGGTCTACGCGCGGACCACACAAAAGCTGTAAAACATCTCCGAAGAGTGTTCCAAAACTGCACGGGAACATGTATGGGGAGGGTTTGAAAGAGATATAGGAACTTGGGAAGAATAGACATTTTCAATAGGTTGATTCTGCCGAACCAGGATAATTCCTTGTTCTGCCAGCTATCCAGATCCCGTTTGGTTTTACGCAACAGAGGGAGAAAGTTAGTAGCATAGAGCCTCGACAAGTCTTCAGAGATATGCACCCCCAGATATGAAATACCCGCCCCAGGCCACCTGAAAGGAAAGTTGGACTGTAGAGAAGCCTGGTCTCGGGTAGGAATTCCGACCCCAAGGACCTCAGATTTGGACATGTTTATTTTGAAGTTTGACCAGTCCCCAAAGTTTTTGATTACGGCCATCAGAGCTGGGAGGGAAATGTGAGGGTTAGTGACGTAGACCAAAAGGTCATCGGCAAACGCCGAGCATTTATACTCCCGGGCTCCAATGGTGATCCCCTTAATGTCCGGGTTAGATCTGATGGCCGCCATCAAACTCTCCATTACCAGGACGTATAATAATGGGGACAAAGGACAACCCTGCCTAGTCCCATTCGAAATGGAAAAGGAAGCAGACAGGGTACCATTGACCTTGAGACGAGCAGAGGGCACGCGATACAGAGCAGCAATCCTAGCCAAAAAATTAGGGCCAAGACCCAGGTGGCTGAGGGTCTGGTGCAGAGAAGGCCACGAAATACGGTCGAACGCCTTCTCTGCATCCAGCGACAATACCATCAGCGGGGTCTTGTGGGATCGAGCATGGTGGATAATATCTAAAGTTTTAAGCGTGTTATCGCGCGCCTCCCTGCCCGGGACAAAGCCCACCTGGTCTGGGTGGATTATCGAGTTTAGGATAGGGTTAAGTCTGTTGGCTAACATCTTGGCGTAGATTTTCAGGTCTACATTCAACAGGGAGATAGGACGGTAACTGCCGCAGCATTGGGGGTCCTTGCCAGGCTTGGGAATAATCGCAACATGTGCCAGCGTAGTCTGGGCAGGGAAGTGAGTATCAGCTGAGATGGAGTTGAAGGCGTCCAAAAGCACCGGGCTGAGTAAATCCCGGAAGGTTTTAAAGAATTGTCCCGTGAAGCCATCTGGCCCTGGGCTTTTTCCACCTGGAAGATCCTTAATGACTGTCAGTATTATTTGAGCCTTAAAGAGTACCTATCACCTCCATACAAACACACAAAAATTGATAGAAGATTAAATTATAAGACTTTTCTCAAATACATGTCATTTTCTCAAATACTCAGGAGATCCTTATCAATCTGTTGGGAGATACCAACTGTGCAGGGGGAGCTGAGGGCATAGCTGCTTGTATAGGGTCATCTGAGTCATCTGAGCAGGCACAGCACACTAAGGCCATGTTCACACGGCTTATTCCCGACGCATTTGTGAGCCGGATTGCGCTCACAAATCCACCGTGTATAAGGGGCGGGACGGGGGCGGGGTCGGAGCGCGGCGGGGGGCGCCGCTCCCTGGCCCCATAGACAATGCATTGTTTACGGCGCGCCGTAAATAATGTGCATGTCACTTTCTCCCCCCGCGGCGGATTCGCCGAGAGGGGTGGAGCGACGGAATCCACTGTTCTCTATGAGAGCAGTGGATTACTGTAATTACTCCGATGGATTGGCGCCGTACTGCAGTGCAAATCCAGCGCGCAGTACGGCGCCAATCCGCGGCAAAATAAGCCGTGTGAACGAGGCATAAGGCTAAATCTACACTGCAGTGGACAAAAAACAACCTGAAAGCCAAATACTAAAAACTAAGTTTTCTGTCCACTGCCTGTCAAAAGCAGCTGAAAAAGCCGTTTATTGTTTAAATTTGCGTTTTTTGGCACAGTTTTTACCCGCGTTTTTTGCTGGTCTTCAAGTCTGGTTTTCAATGTACGCATAAATTAAGCCATTGGATGTAACTCCACCCTACAAAAGGGGATGGAAAGTACATTATTGTATTTATATGGAACTTTGTAGTCATTTTACAGATTTTGGCACTAGTAAAATTATCTCGCTTTTCTAGCCAAAGGTACTTTTTTTTATGGATTTTGGCGCTAATAAATTTATCTCGCTTTTGTCAATAAAAATATGTTTTTTTACGGATTTTGGCACTAAAGTCCATGTTTTTATGGATTTTGGCGCTACTGTTATCTCGCTTTTGCTGCTTAAAATCCGACTTTTTACGGATTTGGGCGCCAATCAATTTATCTCCTAAAGCTGTAAGAAAAAAGGATTGTTAGCGCCAAAAGCGAGAACTTGAATAGCGCCAAAATCCGTAAAAAACGTATTTTAGTATTAAACTCCGTAAAAGAAAAGTATTTTAGCGTCAAAAAACTTATTGTTAGCCACAAAAGTGAGATAACTTATTTTTGCGGATTTTGGTGCTAAAATCTGTAAAAAATGCATATTTTTGCCAACAAAAGCAAGATAAATTTATTTCAAAATCTGTAAAAAAGTATTTTAGTGCCAAAATCCGTAAAAAAATTATTTTTAGCGACAAAAGCAAGATAAGTTTAATAGGGCCAAAACCCATTAAAAAATGTGTTTCAGTGTTAAAATCCGTAAAAAAAAGTATTTTAGCACCGAAAAACTTAAAAAACATTTTTAGCAATAAAAGTGAGAACTTTAATAGCGCCAAAATCCGAAAAAAAAGGATTTTTTATCAACAAAAGGGAAATAACTTTATTAGTGCCAAAATCTTCCAAGAAAAGGATTATAGCGCCAAAATCCTTAAAAAACGTATATTTAGTGTCATTAGAGCAAAAATCTTGAATTGCGCAAAAAAAATTAGCGACAAAAACATGATCACTTTATTACAAACGGTACAAACAAGGACATATCAAACACTTGTATGCAGAATTGAAAAAAGTATAAACTGTAACACCCACTATAGGTGGGACTTGGGTCTTCTGGGTGGGTTTTCATTGAAAAATCGCGGCAAAAAAACATCCTGCGCTTTACATAGACTCCTCTGGCGTTTTTTACAACATGTTACAAAAGACGACCAGCATAAAAACAAGCAGAAAAAAGAAGTTCAGTGTAGACAGCAGGAGGTTTTTACAATAGAAATCTATGGGAGATGTTCTCAGTCGTTTTTTCAGTGTTTTTAGAAAATGAAAAACACTGAAAAATTTTACTTTTTTCTGTGCAGTGGAGACATAGCCTAAGGAAACAGTGACAGAGTTTACCTGTTGCTTAAAGGAGTTGTCTCACTACAGGCTTTCAGCCTACTTCAAAAATCCTATGCTGCCAGACACACTGAATTCATGGGCGTGCTTCTTGTCTGCCTCTTCTCCTCCCTCTTCCCCCCTCCCCTCAGCACACAGACAGCTCTCCTCCTCTGACTGCAGTAACTTCTATACAGCAGGGGAAGGGCGAGGGGGTTTGCTGCCAGGGTTAACCCTGTGTGTGCCTGCCTATGTCTGCTGCAGGCTGCTCACTGCTAAATCAGCTGCACTGTCAGCTCCACAGAGTCAGGAGACAGCAGGGAGAGGGCTGATCTATGAGTGTGGAGAGGTCTGTGAAGCTGTGTATGCTAATAGCAGAGCAGGGGGGTTGTAAGTGTTCCTATACCCCTGCTTAGCATACAAATCTCCAGGGACATCTCCAGCAACAACAAACAAACCTTGTCAGAACAGACACAGGGCAGCTGTGAAGTGTGTTACTATAATCACGATGTGTCACTAGTACAGCAGAGCAGGGAGGGATATGAAGCATTCACATGCCCCCCTGATCTGTTCTATTAGTATAGTCAGAGCTCCACAGACACATCATGATTATAGTAACACACTTCACTGCTGTCACATACTGACCACAGATCAGCCTCACCTTTGCTCTCCTCAATCTGTGTAGAGAGCAGGAGGGAGCAGGCACACACAGGGTTAATCCACACAGACACAGAAGCCAGAGCCCTCCCCCTCCCTTCCCTCCAGAAGCATACTGTGCAGGAGGGGCTCTGTGCTCAGACCTGTTTTCAGAAACAGATGAGTCATCAGCACTGACAGCCAGTGAGATAAAGATCAACAGCTGGGCTCCTATAGTGATTTCAGGAGCTGATGTACTCCTACTACCAGGGATAACTCAAAATCAGTAGGACATTTGTAATGAACATATATTGCAAAGCTGCTTTTTTTTTAAAGATCTTTTAATTAAAACCCAATCATTGTAGCGAGACAACCCCTTTAAGCCTTCTACTCTTTAGCACACAGGCATCTGTATTACAATGCTGCTGGTACGCACATGATGAGGATTTACAGGCTCCCCCCTGCACAGTGGTCTCTCCCGGCTCAGGAACTTTCAACTGTCATCACAGTCATACATCAAGCTGTCATGTGCCGACTTGGCCCGACTTCAGAGCTGTCTTAAAGAGCCAGCGCTTTTTTAAAAACTGAAATACAGGTGAAATGCTTTGGTTTTCCTAATGAAGCATACTTGAGAAAGTGTTTGTATTTTAGTCTCCTATTACTTCATGAGGTTTGTCTGAAGGTTATAGGTACTCTTTAAGTAGTAATAGTTTTGGGTCTTGGCATTGTAGGAGTTTTTTTTAATAACCATGATTCGTATGGTATATTTCTTCCATGTATCGGTGTATTTTTCGGTGACTGTTATTTATACAGTATTACACTGTCATACGTAGGTGAGCACTTTTGAAAAGGCACATTTGTCAGGGATGATTTTCATTGCACAGTGACTGCTGAGGTGACGGACAGGATCTATGTGGAATACGTGTAAAATTAGTGACAGAAACATACGTTTTGCTCAGTAGGGCTGGGTTCACACAGCATTTTTCACGCCACATTGGGAACTGCATGTATTTTTACAGAGAAAAAACTTAACATAAAGGTCCCAGGTCCCAGATGTTTTAGTACCCTAGCAACGCCCCTGGGGTAGTTACAGGCATAGCCTGGTGTGATGTCATGTATTTGGGGAGGGCCCACTGCAGTGCAATACCTGGGGGCTCATAATTCTGTTTAGATGGCCTTAACTTAAAGGGGTTGTCTCACTACAAAGATTAGCTTTCAAAATGTAGGGAACACTAAATGAAGACGTTTTCCAAATATATTGCTTTTTTCATCTTTTTTTGTTAAGGAGCTACAAATGATTTTATCACCTTCTGAGGGCTCTCAGGTTTCCCAAGTGACCGACCTGTGTATTCGTTCTCCCCTGCTGTTTGTTCTATCTGATAGCAGGGAGTGAGGTCATCACACTGGTCACCACAGTGTGAGAGCTTTTGTGTTATCTGATCTTTCAGACAAAAGACAGTAATTACTCTACTGTTTGCATTATTTAATCTAGACTAATAAACAGAGAAGTCTGAATACACAGAGCTCATATGCTAATTACAGACAGCTTGACCAGGAAGTGACAGAGCAAAGCAGCATTATTTCATTCATGCATCCTATGAAACTTTGAGATGAGACAACCCCTTTAATCTCTGGGCCCCATATTAGTTTCTATGACTATTACTAATGTAGTTACACTCATGTCTGCCCTTCAGACACTTGTACCTGGGCTCTCTGTATATAAACTACAGGGCATGTTATGTGAGATTGGCATAAGTTAGATAGAAGTTGAAGGTAGTAGGTAAGAGATTTCAATGTTGGGCCACAGTTCTGTGTTTACACGCCGTGTTTGACATTTCCTGAACTTTTATGATTAAATAGCGAAAAAATGTATTAAAACTTGTATCTGCCACTTGCATTGAGCTCTATGGGTGAAACATATGTCAAAGAGATATCCTTTTGTCAAATTTGTGTTGCTTTCTATTAGAATCCTTTTTTTACAGGACAAGCAAAGCACAGGCTGCAACACTATGTTGTCCATTGAAAAAAGGTAACTCAGATACTTTTTTTTACATTACAGTCTAAGAATAACGTACGCAAGTAAGGGCTTACATTTTTATACATTTTAAAACTAACTTTTTTTTTTGTTTTCACTGTATAGGAACATATATCTGCATCAGATGTCAAAAACACAGTGTGAAGCTAGCCTGACAGTAAGACCTTGGCCCCAATGGAATATAGTTTTTTGTACTGGACAACCCCTTTAATGATGACTAATAAGGGTCCTACTATGAGAATAGCGGTCACATACTCCCCTGTTCTTTTGGAGTTGTGGTCAAGCATGCTCGACCACCCCTCCATTTAAACAGTGGAACACAAGACCTCCATTCTCTTGATTGGTAGAGGTCACAGTGGTTGAACCCCCACTAATCAAACCCTTATCTCTTGTCATGGTAGGTACATGGGTGTATCTATAGCCATAGTAACCATAGGGACCCAGAGGTTGATTGGGCCCACTTAGGTTCAAGAACATTGTATCTTTGCAGCAGGGAGAAACATGCTGGTGGTTTTCTGCTACCTGAAGTTACTATGTCTGTTCTCTGATATGAGGCGCTATTATTTATACTTTTTTTTTATCAGCACTTATGCTGCTCTCAGTTTCCTGTCATTAAGTGAGGGGAAGGGGTAATCTCATGTTACTGTGGGACTTCATGACTTCTAGTAATGCCCCTGGATAATAAGAATTGTTGGACCTAGATAGACACTGCAAACTTGTTAGGTATGAAAGTGGGTGTCCAGAGGCCTCTATGTACCATGTAAGCATGGGTTAGGTAGAGTTGATGTAAGGGGACAGTTCGTATCAGGAGAACAAACATTTGTCCTTGTAGTAACCCATCTTTTGTCTGGTCAGACTGAATCTGGATGTTGATTGTTCTCAGTTGAGTTCACAAAAGTTTAAAGGGGTTTTGCAAGGACGCGAGTTACTTACCTCCTTATCAGCACAGAGTAGAATATAAACAAATCATGCTGAGTCATGAACGCTGCAGGGCTGAGAGGGAGGGGGTGAGCAAAGAGTGAGGAATAAGGGAGCGTCTCAAAACTTAACTCAAATAATAACATTACAACAGTGGATTATCTATACAGCAGACACAGGGTCATACACTGCACTTTCTCCCCAGTCCCTTGAAAGCTCATTCATTTTCCCTGTCATCAGATAAGAAGAGTTTCACGCAAGCGCCGCCAGATCAGCTCCTGTCAGCTCCTGGTCGTGTCTAATGCAAACTTTCAGGTAACTAAGGGGGACTGAGAAATGCTGTAGTTCTCAGAGGCTTCACTTTTTGTAATCAGATATATCTAGAAAAGTGATTAAATTCATTTTGGAGGATCCCACGTCAACATTACATCGTGGCAAAACCCCTTTAAGGTCTTGGTGAAGTAACATGAGCACAAAGTGTTGTTTTGTAACTGGTCATTCTTATTCCAGGTAGCTGTACCACACTGAAGATGTAGTGCCACCTAGTGTGCAGTTACTGCCTAGCTTTGTAGCCAACAACTGAAACTCCCAAGTAAAGAAATTTCTGTTCTCTGTACCTGCCTGTGTCGTGTCTTGATGTATAGGGAAAGACTACTGAAGATGTACTGATTGCGCTGCTGTGTCTCCTTGGCCAAAAGAGTTAGGCCTAGGCTGCTCGGTGGTGGAATGTGGAGAGGTATCTTTCTTTTAATTTTGTTTTTTAATCGATGTTATTGATGCTGTAAAGGAGAAAATAGGAAAGTACAGATGAGTGCACCTAGTGCATTATCCAACAAATATAGTATTGCAAATATACGTGTCAGGTTGTTGTAAAAGGGACTTTATTAAAAAATTGAAAACGTGCAACAACACAAAAAGGAAAAAACGTAATAATCGAAAAGGTGGATCCTTGGGAATATGGGGCGAAAACAGAGAGTCCAGAAAGCCAAAAACAAAACAGTATATCAGGCTAACCAAACAGAAGTCCAGGTGCAGCAAAAACAAAAATGACCAGAGAAGCCACACAGCAGCAAACCAGCACAGCCCAGTAAACACAGTGCAACAAAATCTCAGGCACCTAGGAAAATGAGAGCCTGGACTATATAGTTCCCCTAGGAAATGGGATGGGCTGACAGGCACTGCATATACTGAACAGCCTCCGGGATCAAAAGTGCAGGGAGTGACAATGTGTATGTGGACCACTCACCTTGGATGGTTGTATGTATATGATACAACACACATAAACTGGCTGCCAATCGTTTGGTCTCCGTGATATCCCACACTCAGTAGAACTGGAATGAGTATAGTTAAAATAAATATATGTCTCCTGAGTTGAACCATATGGACAAGAAAATAAAGGATAAAAGGTGCTCTGGTCTTGAAATAATGAAATTGATTGATAAAATGCATTCACACCTATTTTTACTTTCTATTTATTAATAAACCAACACATTCTTTTGGAATTTGTTTTCCTAGTGGATGGTTTGTTGAATTTAATAATTTCAAGACCAGAGCATCTTTTACCTTTTATTTTATTGTCCTTATGGTTCAACCCAGGGGAAATACTTATTTTAATTACATTTTGTTAATAATCAGAGGACCTATCTACCTCCAGGGACTCTATATACTTGCCTAAAGGGGGCCTATATATTTACAGGGGCATGTACCTACAGGGAGTCTATTTACCTACAGGGGCTCTATATACCTACCTAAATGGGGCTTATACAGCTGCAGGGGGGAATATATACCTATAGGAGTTCTACCTACCTACAGGGGCTCTGTATATCTACAGCGGGTGCATGTATCTACATATAGGAGGCTTATACACCTACAGGGTGATTAAAAACCTGCCTACAGTGGGCTATATACCTAATTACAGAGGGCCACCTTCAGGGGCTCTATTTGGCTACCTACAGGGGGTATATATATCTACAGGGGGTCTATGAATCTACCTATAGAGGTCTACCTATTTACTGATATCTGTATATACCTACTGGGGAGTTATAACTGCCTAAGAGGGGTCTATATAACAACCTATAGGGTCCTTATATATCTACATACCTACAAGTTGTCTACCTACAGGGGACCTACATAACTACCTACAGGGCCTATATAACTACCACCAGGGGGTCTATATACCTACTTGCAGAGGGGGGCTATATACCTACAGGAACCTAAATTTTTATCTACAGGGGGTCTACCTACCTACAGGGGGCCTATATAACTACCTGCAGGGGACCTATATAGCTACCTACAAGGGCCTATATAACTATCTACAGGGGTCTATACCTACCTACAGAGCCTATATTTTTACCTAAAGGAGTCTACCTACCTACAAGTGGCCTATATACAATGTCAGACTGGGGTGCCCAGGGCCCATCAGAGGAGTTGATTTTAGGGGCCCACTGTGACTCGCTGTCTCCACCACATGTATGATGTCCCACCTGGTCTCGCTTCAACTTATACAGACCGATGTGATGACATCATCACACTAATCTGTAATCAAGAAGCGCTGGGGCTTCTGAGTCTTCCTCACCTAATTGCAGCAGGACACCAGTGGTGAACATAAAAGGTCTAAATATATATGACCCCCCTCCCCGAATGATACATTTTATATGAATAAAAATATATCAAAAGCTATAAGACAAAGTACTGAGTATAAAACCACTAAATAATGGTCATACAGTTACCAAAGAACACTGCTACATAAAACCATAATCCCAAGGCTAAAATTACCAATAATTATGACCAAATACTGCCATATCTTGACCACATTTTACCACTACATAGTGACTGAATAATACCACCACACCATGACCACATATCACCACCACATAGTAAGTGAATAATGCCACCACAACATGATCTCATATAACCCCCAGAGAGTGACTGAATAATGCCGCGACACCATGAGCACATATCACCCCTACATATTGACTGAATAATACCACAACACCATGACCACATATCATCACCACATAGTGACCACATAATACCACAACACCATGACCACATATCCCCACCACACAATGACTGAATAATACCACAACACGATGACCACATATCCCCACCACACAATGACTGAATAATACCACAACACAATGACCACATATCAGCACCACATAGTAACTGAATCATACCTCCACATCATGACCACATATCACCACTATATAGAGACTGAATAATACCACCACACCATTACTGATTATAAACCATTACACTTTGCACACATATAAGTGATTATAGTTCAGGTATATTAAGTGACTCACAGGTGACGTTTCTCCGTTGAGTTGATCACATTCCCTTTTCTTCTCCATCTGGTCCACACCACTATGCTGACTTCTGGCCAACACTCACGCTGCAGATTTGGACACAAATATCTTAGAATCTTCACTTTTCCAGTAAATCCTGACTTATAGGTATATAAGTCCTCTGGGTTAGGTAGCTCTATAGCTCCCCTCATCAGACAGGAAGCTCTATAGGTCCCCTCAGTTATGCAGGCATGTATAGGCCCCCTCAGTTAGGCAGGTATATATAGGCCCCCTCAGTTAGGCAGGTATATATAGGTCCCTTCAGTTAGGCAGGTATATAATATGTTCCCTCAGTTAGCTCAGTTTGGCAGGTATTCATATGTCCCCTCAGTTAGGCAGGAATATAGATATGTCCCCTCAGTTAGGCAGGTATATATGTCCTCGATTAAAAATATACCTCACCTCTCCTCCTTCGCAGCTGAACGCCTTCCTCTTCCGCCCGACACTGACGGCCTGACGTCATCACGCCGTCAGCACCGAGATGCTCCTCCAGCATGCCCTCCAATCATCTGGTGGGCCAGCCCAACACTGCCTATATATCTACCTATAGGGAGACTTTATATCTACCTACATGGGGTTTACCTACCTACGGGGTCCCATATATTTATCTACAGAGGGCCTATATAACTACCTACAGAGGATCTATACAACTAACTATAGAATGCGTAGATACCTGTAAAGAAAACCGCAGGAGAGGAATCCACATGACCACTGCAAGCGGTGGAATAATTCACGTCAGGGAGTGGCATCTAAGGAGTCTCTTGAAACTCACCAAGGCCCGCCACAAGGCCAGTTCTAACTGTGCAGCGGTAACTCCCAGGTCGCTACCCGTGATGCGACTTGCTTGAGGTGGCAGATGGATTGCAGTAACATGAGAAAAAAAGAAAAAAATCATGACAGTACCTTACCCTTAGACCTCTTCCTCATCCAAGAAAATGTCTAAATGACCTCTCTGGACCTAGTTATTATTGATTTCCTTTTGGAGCAGATTCTGAATGAGGCCTGGCCTTTGATTATGAGGCCTTGGATCCAATTTTATGTTCCAGCAGATGGCGCCATTCCTCTAAGGTCAATTCAAGGGCAGGCAATTCTTGGTTTCCAATAGCGTAATTTCTCTCTGCAGGGGAGAAAAATCCACAAGTGATGGTCTTGCCCTCCAGTCCCCACAGATGAGGCATCCACGTCAAGAAAGAAGGGTTTTTCAGGGTCTGGACAGGATAAGATAGGAGCAGAGGAGAATGCAGATTTCAGGCAGGCAACAGCCTCTTCAATTACAGGCAACCAAAGTTTAGGGTTACTGTTCCTTTTGGTAAGTGCTACTAAGGGTGCCACTATAGTGGAATAATGAGGAATGAACTGGCGGTTGTAGTTAACGAACCCCAGGAATCATTGTATGGCATGAAGTCCGACTGGTCGCAGCTATTGCAGGATGGTAGATAATTTGACAGGATTCATACGGTCGAAGAGCTCAGGAAATCAAAGCCCTCCTTCTTCTCCAGAAAGAAAAATCCAACACTGGCTGGTGAGGAAGACTTGCGGTAAAGCATTTATGTAAATTTTCTCTAACATTGCCTGGGTCTCGGGCGCAGGCAATGGATAAACTCTTTCCTGAGGAGGTGTCATGTCAGGCAGGAGAACAATAGAACAGTTATAGGCCCAATTTGGAGGTAGAGTCTCCACTTGTTTCTCACAGAACATGTCCACGAGTTCCTGGTATGAGGATGGAAGATCCGGGAGTGGAGTGGGCGGAATCAGTGGCAAAGTGCTTGGTACCAGACATGGTGCCATAAGACAGTGGGAATGGTAGTCTTGTCCCCAACATGTGACCTCGCTAGTTTGTTAATTGAGCACAGGAGCGTGACGCTGTAGGCAGGATCGTCCCAGAAGAAGTGCAAAGGAGGAATGAGGCAACACGTGGAATACTATCTTCTCTTTATGCAATCCCCCCCCCCCCACCTTAGGGTGTGAGGGGCTTGGTATGAAACAGAATAGGGTCTGGCAGGCATACTCCATTATTGGATTAAATGAGTAGTGATTTGTCCAGGCAGACCACAGGGAGACAAAACTTGGAAATCAATGAAGCGTCCACATATTTCCAGATGATCCAGAATCGAAGAAAGCTGTCACTTCAAACGAGGTACCAGTACCAGATGAGGAAGATGAGGAGGAACAGCATGTGGAGAAGTGGTATTCAAACCAAGGGATGCCTTTCCCACAATGCCTAGGTGCAGGAGTTTCCTGTCCTGAATGAAATGCTTGGAACCACCGCAGTAGAAGCATAGATTCTGCTGGCATCACAGGGAAATATCTTGCTCAGACAGGTGAGGTCTTTTCACTTGCATAAGCTCCTCTTATAAGAACATTGGTGGAGGAAGGGGTGATCTTTGAAACACTGGAGGAAGTCGACGAGGTCGGACCGTTTAACGCTATTGGCAGAGCTCCAGCTGTCTCTCTGAAAAACAGATGTTTATTCTTGAGGCCAAACATATAAGTTCATCCAGAGAGGAGGGAAGAACTCAACCGACCAGCTCGTCAATGATTCTTGGTGCAAATCCTTGTCATAATGTATCTACGAGAACCTTGTTATTCCATGCAAGTTCAATTGCACTGCAAATTGCCTTTCCATTTAGTCACCTTGAAGTAGGCAGAGCAGAGAAGCGGCAGCAGAAGACGCTCGTTCAGGTTCTTCAAATACATTCCGGAAAGTTTCTAGAAACTCTTGGAGGTTGATAGTCACAGAATCCGCTCAGTCCCAGAGTTGCCCAGGCAAAGACTTTACCTGACAGCAGACCTATATTAAACGCAACATTCTGATTGGAACTGATTTACCACCATCTCAATGTGGATGCAGCACTGACTCAAGAATCCCTTGCAGGTCTTGGAGTTCCTGTCATAATGCAAAGGAAAGGATCGTCGTCTAGTTGGGTCTGCTGGAGCCTGAGAGGCAGCAGGATGTGGATTTGCTGGAGGCGGCGGAGCTGTTGTGCCTGGTTGTAGGCAGGCTGCAAGGTTGCGCATGGCATCCATTAGTTGGACAATGTGGATACTCTGGTGGGCTACTACAGCTGAGATGTCCCGGAGTTCAGACAGGTGCACCCTGGCAGGATTCATGGCCAGTCCGTACTGTAATGAAACCGCAACAGGTGAATCCACAGGACCACTGCAAAGTGATGGAATAAGCCACGTAAGGGAGCGAAGTCTAAGAAGTCTTCCAGTTTTTGCCAGGGCCCACTGCGATGCTGGATGGATAAGTGCAGTGGGAGACTCCCAGTTCTCTACCCCAATGCAACTTGCTTGCGGTGTCGACTGGGTGCAGCATGGTACAAAATTGGTAGCCAGGAATGTAGTTGGAGACAGGCAAAAGGGTCAGGGCAGGGAGCAGACAACATTGTCAGAAGAAACAGTCAAGTGTTATGGTACTCAAATATAACAAGGATAGTGCAATATCACTCTCTCTAACAACGCCAAAGAAAACCAATGGACTGGCAGAATGCAAAGGGAGTCTAAAAAGGATATAGGGTGTGCACCCGGTGAATAACCAATCACCGAGGCCCTTTAAACTTCCCAGAGCCAGCGCGCCCTAAAGAGCGGGTGCACATGTGGCAGCACAGAGCAGAGGACATGAGTGGAGCAAGAGCATGTGAGAGGTGAATACACAGGGAACAAAGGGGGCAGAGCATGAGCGCTCCCATGCTTATGGGGGCACTTTTACTGCTTGGGGCACACAAGGGTTATTAGGGGCACTATAGATGGGGAGTTTGTACACATTGTAGGAATTGGTAGGGAGATTCTGGAAAAATGAGAAGCTTAATATATATAGTTACATACTTACATAGTTTGTAAGGCTGAAAAAAGACAGACGTCCATCAAGTTCAGCCTATTGTGCTATAGTGTTGATCCAGAGCAAGGCAAAAACCCCCATGAGGTAAAAGCCAACTATTCTCATTTTAGGGAAAAAATTCCTTCCTGACTCCAAACTGGCAATCAGAATAAATCCCTGGATCAGCGAACCTTCTCCAGAATCCTAGTCACTAAAACTTTCTATAATATTGCACGCTATAATTGCATCTTTTTTGAACTCTGTTAGTGAATTCACCATGACAAGTTCCTCTGGCAGAGAGTTCCACAGTCTCATTGCTCTTAGAGTAAAGGATCCCTTTCTATGTTTATGTATGAGGAGGGGAACATCTCTCCTTATGGAGAGCACCAGTTAAGGTGTGTAGTGTTTTGTTTTGCCTTTTAGCCCACTACTCAGCATCTGCATATCACAAGGCATTATGGGAAAGGAGCTGGAAAGCTCACTGCGCCCTCTATAGGTTGTAACAAATCCTCAATTTACTTCTGATTCACTGAATCTTTGAGAAGCAAAAAGGAATAATTGTCAAGCCAATATTGCTCATCTACATACGCGTTTCGGGGTTTTGCCCCTCATCAGTGTAGAGCAGAGCGATATTGGCTTGACTGGTGGGAGGCAATGAGGTGGACGGGGGAGGGGACCATCTCTCCTTATGGAGAGCACCAGTTAAGGTGTGTAGTGTTTTGTTTTGCCTTTTAGCCCACTACTCAGCATCTGCATATCACAAGGCATTATGGGAAAGGAGCTGGAAAGCTCACTGCGCCCTCTATAGGTTGTAACAAATCCTCAATTTACTTCTGATTCACTGAATCTTTGAGAAGCAAAAAGGAATAATTGTCAAGCCAATATTGCTCATCTACATACATGTTTATGTAGAAATGTTCATTCCTCTCGGCGTAGAAGATGTACCTTTGTTCTCGATACAGTCCTGGGTATAAATAGATCTTGAAAGAGATCTCTATACTGACCTTTAATATATTTAAACATATTTATTATATCCCCGAAGCCATCTTCTCTCTAAACTAAATAACCCTAATCTTGCTCCTCTTTTTGGGTATTGCAGTCCACCCAGTCCTTTTATTATTTTTGTTGCCCGCCTTTGAACCTGTTCAAGCTCTACAATGTCTTTCCTGTGAACTGGTGCCCAAAACTTTACACAATACTCCATGTGTGATCTGACCAGTGACTTGTATAATGGTAGAATAATGTTCTCATCATGTGCATCTATGCCCCTTTTAATATAAAACAGGATCCTATTTGCCTTGGCAGCTGCTGCCTGACACTGGCTGCTACAATTAAGTTAACTTTCCACTAGGATTCCCAAGTCCTTCTGCATGTCACTTTTTCCCAACATTTTCCCGTTGAACAAGTAATCATGGAATGGAATTTTCCTTCCCATGTGAATAACCTTGCATTTATCTGTGTTAAACCTCATCTACCATTTCTGTGCCCAGGCTTCCAACTTATCCAGATCACTTTGAAATAAAACATTGTCCTCTATTGTGCTGATTACTTCACAGAGCTTAGTATCATCTGCAAAGATTGATATTCTACTGTGCAATCGTGTAAGATCGTTAATTAATATATTAAACAGAATGGGGCCCAATACCCTGTGGTACAAAACTATTAACAGGGATCCAGTAGGGATATGTACCATTAATCACCACCATTTGTTTTCTATCACTCAGCCAGTTACTTACCCACTTGCAAACAGTTTCCCCTAATCCAAGCATTCTCATTTTACTTACCAATTTTTATGTGGCACTGTATCAAATGCTTTAGAAAAATCTAGATATATGACATCTAGTGCCTTACCCCAATCCAGTTTAGAATTGACCTCCTAATAAAAGCTGATGAGGTTAGTTTGACAGGACAGATCCTTCATAAACACATGCTGGGTTTTCACGAACTCTGCCAGGAGAGCAGCTATTTTGGAGGACCTTGCCTCAAAGAACAGTGACATTTTATGTTTACAGGAGTGTGGACTACGGTTCTCCCCTACAGACTCAGAATGGCCTCACGGCCCTGCAGTGTGGTCAGCGTCCCCTTTTAATAGGAATGATGGCGTAGGTGTTCTTTTTAAGTCCCACCAGTTTCAAATTCATAAGTACACTGTTACCTACCAGTGTCGGACTGGGGGGTCTGGGGCCCACAGGGGAATTGATCTTGGGGGGCCCACCCTACTGTACATGAAAATATTACTGGCCTCTCGGACATAAACGTGGCCATTTTACCACATAATACAGTGTGCAAAACAAAACTGTATTGTGTAGTACAATAGCAAGTTAGTCACACATTTGTCAGTCTAACAAATCATAGACACAGGGCTAAGTAGCTCCATCCATATCCCCCACTAGCCCACATACAATATCCCCCTCTACATTTCTCTAGGTCACTCACCTCACCACCTTCTAAAATAATCACCAGCAAGAAAGTAAAAGTCTAACTCCTATCACAGGGTCAATCAGGAACACATGTACGCTGGCATTATACCGGCACCGATATAACCTACAACACCACCATATAGAGACCACATAGTGATCAGACACCAGCTCAGGTATAACCTACAACACCTCCACATAGAGACCACATACAGGTCAGACACCAGCTCAGGTATAACCTGCAACACCGCCATATAGAGATCACATAGAGGTCAGACACCAGCTCAGGTATAACCTACAACACCGCCATATAGAGACCACATAGAGGTCAGACACCAGCTCAGGTATAACCTACAACACCGCCATATAGAGACCACATAGAGGTCAGACACCAGCTCAGGTATGACCTACAACACCGTCATATAGAGATCACATAGAGGTGAGACACCAGCTCAGGTATAACCTACAACACCACCATATAGATGTGGGATAGTGGGCCAGCCTCACTGTGTTTTCTAAGTAAAATCACATGCATGACAGTTGTGAAATGTTTCTTTGTATTCTACTGTTTGGCCACAGTTCAGTTTCCAGTATATGCAAATGAGGGACATGGTATAAAACTGGCACATGGTAGCAGCCATTTTGAGAAGCTTCTGAGACTCAGAGGAGAACAGACAGAGACAGAAACTAAGCTATAAAGAACCCAGGATTCACAGTTGTTCCAGAGACAGAGGAGAGCCTGACTGTCTATACAGATGCCATCACAGAGAGAGAGAGAGAGAGAGAGAGAGAGAGAGAACTCCTGGACAAGAAGGACAAGCTGCCAAGATAGAAAGGACTGTCTGCAGCCAGATCATCCACTTCACCCACAAGGATCTGCACCGGAGGACAGGGATTGCCGGCCATCCTTAAGGTACCTCAGCGGATGCGTGCACGCCAACGAGCTCAGGACTGTGAGAAGGCCTGATATTAGTTTAGTTAGTTTAGGCTCAGTTACAGGCCAAAGGAGGGTTTCACAAATACATCCTCCTGTTTAGGACTTGGAGAGTTTGCTATCGCACCACTAGCTACTTGAACCGGTTCATCTGTGAGGGAAAGTTGTGTCACATGTGTGTTTGGGAGGGAAGTGGGTAAATCATTTAAGCTGTGTAAGCTGCTGTGCTGCACCACGAGCCCCTGCAACCGCCACCACACACAATTGTTCCCGTTG